>JAJOZX010002529.1:65000-257500 GCA_023014485.1 Bathynomus jamesi | reverse complement strand
CATATTTCATCATTTTTGCTCAAAAAAAGCAATTTTTCAGCCATTTTTCTCAAAATATTTTGTTTTTTATTTGAAATTATATTCTCTTTTGAAGTTGAATTTATAGAATTGATAAATACATGTATTTTGATAACCTTATTGCCAAAAAATACTGCATAGTAGCATGTTAAGACAGTGAGACAGTTAAAATTCTTGATGGAGGTCACAGATTTTCAAGCACAGACTCATTCCCCAACGCAAAGCTTCTTCTTGGTAAAGATGCCATCCAACATGTAATGGCAGAAGAGAACTGGACAACCAGACAAGCAGCTGATACAGTTGCACTAAATCTGATTGAACACTGGATTTGTTAGAATGTCTATCTAATTTCATGCCCCAGTGTCACCAGCAAGATTCAGGATCTAGCCAAAGAATTTTCAGGGTAAGACAAATTTTCAGTCCCTTATAAAAAGATTTAAAATATGTCGTACTTTTGTAAATTTTGCAGTTACATTTATTATTAACATAATCATGTGATTCAGTGATTTACAAATAATAAGAATGATCGGTAATAAATTCTGTTTTGATGAACTTAACTTAGGGTTTATAATTGAAATTTGCATTCACAACATTAAAGTTTTGGTAATTTTGTGATTCAGTGATTTACAAATAATAAGAATGATCGGTAATAAATTCTGTTTTGATGAACTTAACTTAGGGTTTATAATTGAAATTTGCATTCACAACATTAAAGTTTTGGTAATTTTGTACATTTGATAGATATCCAAAATAGAAACGTGGTGACAAGTTCTGGAGTAATCTTTCTTCCTTCACTGAAAAAACTTCCAAGATGTTTGTGTACTATAATCATATTGTATTTTATTATCCCCAGGGAAGAGCTCAAGGAGTTTACAAAGTTGTTCCATCAAGCTCAGCAGCAATACACGACAGTGATCTCGACAGTCTCTCAAGTCAGGGCAGCCTGGAATCACATGATGAAAAAGCTGGTGTCAGTGAACAACAGGAATCCAGGACAGAACAAAATAGGAAGAGGTTACCAGACCTCACTCAGCAGTGTGACAGGTATACTGTATAATTTAAAATATGAGTATGCTTTGAACACTCTTATAATCCATGTAGCATTGCTAATAGTTAGAGTCCAAATCTTGGACACTGCTGTCCAATGAACATCTTGTTAGAATATTAACTTGATATAAAATAAATGTCTTTTACCAGGTATCAACTAAGTGACAGAGCCAGAGCAGCAGTTGCATCAGCAGTTTTAGAGGATTATGGAATTATCACTACTACTGATAAGATGAACGTAATTGACAGGTAACAGTCCAACTATCTTGTACATTAGTATCTGATTCAAATCAAGTATATATTTCACAAAAAGGCATTCATTTCAAACAAGTGTTGAAATTTAAATATTGTTAGTCAAAACCTATGGAGCTTGCTTAAATAACTGTCTTTAAAATTAAGTAAATTTGCACTATGAACTTTGCAGGAACAAGCTGAGAAGAGAATGTGAAAAATATCGTAAAACCATGAGAAAAGAGGAGGGTTTGAATTGGTGGATGCTATTTATGTGGATGGTTGCAAAGATGCAACAATGGTGACTGTTGAAGTGAATGGCAAATATTACAGAACTGAGCTAGAAGAGCACTATGTAATTGTAGGAGAACCTGGTAAGATTTAAAAATTTTATATTTAGTTTGCATTTTGTAACAGATACTACTAAAAATATTTATTAAGATGAGTTTTGGATATAGAAATTGGAAAATAGATATAAACCCTGAAATATCTAAAAACAATTTTCTAATTTCTGAACAGGCATGGGGTCAAATACATTTAAAAGTATTTAAATACAAATACTTTAAATTTTGTGAAATACAAATACTTTTACCAGCATAATTACAAATATAAATACTTTAAATTTTGTGAAATACAAATACTTTTACAAATACAAATACCAGTCACTATTCAAGTAAGAACTGACTAAATTTCACAAAGCAACCTAAATGTAAACTGTTCCAGGGTAACCAACAGTCCAACACACAATTATGTACTGTATAATATATTGCCAAGGGTAAGGGTCTTGTAGATAACCTACAAAGCTACAATACCTATCAATATTTTTAGTTTTAAATGTTCAACAATGAAAGGTACGACAAAATGTTATAGGAATTTGTATAACTATTTGCAAAAGTACTTTTAAAGTATTTCAAAAGTATTTGGGAATTTTAAATACTTTTCAAAATATTTCAAATACAAATACAATAGCTACTTTTGATTGGAAATCTCAAAATGCAAATACAAATACTTCCCAAAGGTATTTAAAATACCTTCAAATACAAATACAAAAGTATTTGACCCCATCCCTGTTTCTGAATACTATTTCAGGTGATTTCTACCTCTCACATGTGACTCCAAGTAATGGCAAGGGGTCGACTATTGCAACAGAGACATACAAGGCCCTCAAAGACACTGAATTACAAATCAAACTTGCCATGATAGGATCTCATGGGACTAATACACTGACTGGTTCAAATGGTGGAGCTATCAGATGCCTGGAAGAACTGCTTGGTAGACCTTTGCAGTGGAGCATTTGCCTACACCACTGTAATGAGCTCCCCTTCATCATGTCTTTGTTATTCTGGATGGAACAACAAAGAGCTCAGACTCATTTTCAGGAAAGATAGGGGCTGAACTTTGTGGAAGTGTATCTCAGTGGGATGATTTCATTAAAGCCAATTAGGAATTCAAAATTTCCAGTTATTCCTAACTAAGTACTGGAGGACCTCAGCACTGATCAGTATTATGCTTACAGAATCTGTATGGCTGTTATGCTTGGCTGTGTTGATCCTGATCAACTTGAAGTTGGACTGATCTGTCATTCAAGGTGGTTGACTCTGGCATGTAGAATCCTCAGATTTTATACATCTCAAAGGAAGCATTCCAAAGTTCTGGTCACACTTGCAGAGTTTTGTATCTTGGTCTATTTTCTAAGTTGATTCCAGATCAAGGAGGAGTATCAATGCACAGATGATGCTAAGAACTTTTATGATATGCTCCAAAGGATCCTGAAATTTCCTCACAAGCAAGCCAGGGAGATAGCCCAAAAAACCCTCTACTGAAATGCATACTATGCTCACCCTGAGAATGTATTAATTGCAATGTTTACTGATTCAAACCCACAAATCCGCAACATCCAACATCACACTTAACAAGGTAGTTTTGGTCAGAGGGAATGAATCAGTTGAAATAGCGATAGACAATGAATTCGAAGGTGGTGACCTGATAATTGATTCAGATGGATATTGAAGTCCCAGAGTTACAGCCTGACTTGAGTGTTGTGAGATTCATGGTGCCTAAAATCGATAATGAAGCTCGAGGGTATCTCAAAATGATAAACTTAACCCTGTATCACCCAAAGTTTTTTTTCTTTAAAAAAAATTTTTTTTTAGGATTTTTAGAGTTGTATGGATCTCTTATAACTGTATTTAATATTAATTATTTGAAATTTGACAAAATACACAAAATTATATTAATGGACAAATTTGTCCAATTGGGAAAGAGATGAGAATATTTATAGGAAGTCATTTTCTATTATGTTTGGAAAAAAAAACAAAATTGATGGAAAGCTGAAATAAAACATCATTAAAGGTTCTTACAATTGACAATAAACATTTTTTCTAACTAAGCCTAGGAAATGCATTCAACTAAGATGGAAGTTTTCAATTATTATGGAAGTCTGTAAAGCAGTTATATGTGGTGTTTAGACAAGTTTACATTACATTTTGAACACAAGTTTTTTGCACATTCTTCAAATTTTTTCTATACTAGGCCAATGCCCAACATTATCAAACCTTATTGGTTTATCAGGAAGGGCCTGACAGGGCCTCCCCTTTTTATATTTTTGTTCATCGCTTCTACCTTCAGAAGTAGGTCTTCCTTTTTTGAGCCCTCTCATTGTTTTACTTTCTTTCATCAAGGAGAATGCCACCCTAAGTTTGAATGGGGTCGGTGAAAGAATTTCAGATCTTGGTAACTTGAGATTAAGTGCATCCCATCTGTATAGCAGCCAACTGTTAACAATTACCATGTCAATCATATGGAAGATAAGACAGTGATAATATTTCTTTGATCTTATGTTGATTTTGTAAAGTGCAATTAGGCAATCGGCTAAATCAACTCCTCCCAATGATGTGTTATAAAACTTTATGATGTTTTGACACTGAATATCAATTTTGCGACACTGCTTATAGTCATATCGGGATACAGTTGTAAGAGGATTTGCCTTAGCAAACATTGAAACAATATTTACTATCTTGCTATCATACCAATTTACATAGGTAATTTCAACTTCCTCACCTGCAGACTTTTGTTCTTCATACAAACCTCTTCCTTCTTTATAAGGTCTTTATCAGCATCCTTCCCTTTTCTTACTCCTGGTATGCATGGAACACGCACTGTTCCACAACACCAAATGCCTTGGTTGGCAAAATGGTGCATCAATGACAAAAAGGTGAACCAATTGTCAAAATATAAAAAATGGTTATTGTTCAAAGGAATTGCCTATGCTAAATGAGGAACTGAGTTTGAACTTACTTTTAGATTTGGCACTCTACAATCATTCACAGGCTCAATCTTTCCTGTATATGGTATAAAGTCATATGTCATACCTTGACTATCAGCCAGAACAAAAAATTTATACCTCCACTTATGTGGCTTACTTGGTTATGTACTGCTTTATCCCACTATTACCCTTGAATGGTACAAGCTGCTCGTCTATGCATAAGCTTTGTAATAGGAATTTGTTGAAATTTTGCTCTTAGATGGTCTACCATCAGACGCACTTTGAAAAGCTTATCATTATGATTATTCCTATTTGGTTCCAAGGTTGTATTATCTACCATATGGAGCTGTGATTTTATCTTTTCCCATTGGTTATGGCTCATCACATTTGCTACAATATCCCAAAGAGAACCTAACTGATTGGACCAATGCATACGAGTATTAGGCAGTTTACTGATGGAAAAGTACACACACAGACCCAACCATTGCTCTAGTTCCTTTCAATCCATATTGACAGGCTTATTAGGGTTGCTTTGCACTGAATATAAATTGCTTTGTGTAACAATTATATCTAAAAACTCATCTGTAAAGAAACTGTGAACATATTCAATTGGTTGATGCAAATCATCAGTAAATACATGCTCTGGACCAAGATACTCATGAATAGTTGTAGAATCTGTTGGACTACCTTGTCACCATAAAACACAGGATGCACTTTGAATAGCATTTTGCTCTATTGTTGAATCATCTTCCAAGGGAATTGCATTATTTTCTGGTGTTTTTGTTCTGATTTTGTTGATTTTTTGCACTATTGTTGCAGCCATGACTTCAAAGTATACTGCTAGTGGTAAAGCAGCTACTGGCCCTAAAAGAAAGCATGCCAGCTATGGGTTGGATGCGAAATTAGATGTCATTAAACGCAAGAAAAATGGTAAACAAATGATAGACATTGCATGTGCTCTAACATCCCCAAAACTACCATTCATACCATACTTAAGAATGCAGCAGATTTAGAAGCAAAAGCTACAACAATGATAAGGCACTCTGAGATTAAAATAACATGCAGGAGTGATGTAATGGAGATTATGGAAAGATGACTAGCAATGTGGATAGAAGAGCTGTATCACCAGTACACACCTGTAAGCTTAGCCCTCATCCAGGAGAAAGCATTAAGCTTACATGAGGATATTCGGAAGGAGGTGGGAGAAGAAGAAGCTGCTAAAGTTAAGGATTTTGCGACATCCAAGGGCTGGTTTTACTGCTTCCAAAAGTGGTATGGATTTAAGAATGTCAAGATTCAAGTGGAGGCTGCTAGCGCAGATGTAGAGGCAGCTGAATCATATCCTGCTGAAATAAAGATGATTATTGAGGAAGGCAGATACAGTCCAAAGCAAATATTTAATGTGGGTGAAACAGGCTTATATTGGAAGTGCATGCCATCTCAAACATACATTTCGAAGAAGGAAAAAAAGCTGCCCCTGGTTTCAAGTCAGCTAAAGATCGAGTCACTCTGCTTGTTGGTGATAAGAAATTAAAGCATTTGGTAGTGTACCAAAGTGAAAACACTCAAGCTTTGAAGAATGTTGCTAAATCTTCACTACCAGTGATTTTGAAATTCCAATAGAAAGCTTGGATAATGAGGCAAATCTTTCGTGACTGGTTTATTGACTTTTTTGTGCCAGAAGTGAAAAAATATTGTGACGAAAATCTTGATTTCAAGATCCTTTTAATTTTAGACAATGCGACTGCTCATGTCCTTGACTTTGTTAGTTTGTGTCCTAATGTGAAAATAGTGTTTTTGCCACCATGCATAACTTTGGTAATGCAACCCATGGACCAGGGGGTAATTAGTGCTTTGAAGGCTCATTATTTATGCCTCACTTTTAAGGAATTAATTGCCAAAACTGACACAACCAATGAAAATAATGTGCAAGATTTTTGGAAGGACTAATATTTTTGATTGTGATAAGCTTATTGGCCAAGCTTGGAAGGAACTTTCAACTCATTTGATAAATTGTTGCTGAAAAAATTTATATCCTGATGCTGTTCACTCCTTTGAAAGCTTTGATGTTAACCAGATGCACAATAAACCTGCAAAGCTTGCAAAAGATGTGGGATTCCATGAAGTGGAAAATGATGATGATGATGATGATGATGATGATTGTTCAAATCTCATGCATTGCCATTAACAAATGAGGAGCTGGCAGAGTTAAATCAGCTAACAGTTGAAAAAATGAGAGCTGATGATGATGACATCGCTGAACTTCCTAAAGATAAAGGATTGACAGTTAAAGGCCTACAAGAAGCCTTTAGGAAAGCTGATTATTTTAAGGATAATGACCTTCTTTATGATCATGCTGCCAAGGATGAACATGGAATGAAAGATTTGCTATCAGGATATCATGCAATTTTACCAGAAAAATTATGTGAAGGGAAGCAAACAACACTTGATTCATTCTTTGTGTGTTGCAAGCCAGTCATGAAAGATTCTGAACCTCAACCAGGTCATTCTGGTCTTCAACTTCCAATTACAGGGGAAGATGAAGAGACAGCAGTAGATGACCCCCTCCTCCTCCTAATCATCTTCCAGCATCCACCTGCAGGCATCCATCCAATCAAGCTCAACTCCTCTACTTTTCAAGGTAAGACAATAAAAATTTGCTGTTTAACATACTTTTTTAATATATTTTATAAGGTAAGGTACATAAAAGGGTTTAAAAAGTGTATTTTACAAATGTTTTATCATAATTTTGAGTGTCATTTATTGTGTTAAGGTCCCAATTAAACCTCATTCTCATTATTTGGTATGGGTTTTAAGTCCCCGCTTGAAGTGGATTCACTTAAAGTGATTTCTTAGTCCCCATTATCCTTGGATAATGAGGATCCCCTGTGTGTGTGTATATACTAGTTGAGGTACCCAGCGTTGCCTAGGATAAATTTCACATTAGATCCCCAGTTTAAATAAAATAAAGTTTAAGACAAAAGGCTGAATTTGATTAAAATGATTTATCTTATCCCGTGCCAAATTTGGTAGCTCTAGGTCAAACAGTTTGAAGTTGTCCTAAAAAATAATTATATGTGAAGCTCAAGATTTTCATGAGTGTGTTCTTTTCTAGGCCCTATAGTTTTAGTGACCAAATAATCAAAATTTTCACGGCTGCGTTCTTTTCTGTAGTTTAATTGCGGTGCTGGGGCCTTCAGGCCCAGTAATTTTAATTATTTAATTTATTAATACCAAGGTGCATAACCTGGGGACCTAATCAATGTGTGTGTGAAGTTTCATGTTTGTAACTGCTTCTATTTTGGAGTTATGGCTGGAACACACATATCCTTTTGAGGTACCCAGCATTGCAGACAAACAGACAGGCTGACTGACTCTGTGTTGACATTCTTCATTCCATAAGAGGTTCCCATGCCAAATTTGGTAGCTCTAGGTCTAACAATTTGCACTTGCAGAAAGGACAGACAAACAAACAAACAAACAGACAGGTGATATATATATATATATATATATATATATATATATATATATATATATATATATATATATATATATATATATACCCCGCAAGGGGGTTCTAAGCTCGTGCTCTTGAGTGCTCTTTGTGCTCGTTTGTATGTGCTTGTTCCTGGAGGTTTCACGTGCGCCCTCCTGGCCCTAGCACCCAAGGATGATGGGCTCGACCCTGCAGTCCTTGGTCTTTTTCCACTTGACTGTCCCCTCCACCCTTTCTTTTTCCTCTGTCTTTCCTCTCACTTTTTCTTTGTTTTTCCGCTGAGATATGCCCTTTAAATAGAGGCGAATCGGTTTCTTCCTGAACTAAAAAAAAAAAAAAAAAAAAAAAATATATATATATATATATATATTTTATATATATATATATATATATATATATATATATATATATATATATATATATATTATATAGGGGCAACAAGCTTGACCTTCATAAAATGTGGAATCATTGCACAGAACATTTGAAAGGTTTAAAGGTTATATACAGTACCTACCTACAATATGAGGTGGTGCCAAGTATGAGGGGGCAAACTTACCAAACCAGTAAAAATTCATTATTATTATTATGTGCCTCAGTGGTGTAGTGGTTAATGCCACTGACTACAAATTCATCAGCCCCAAGATCAAGACCTAATGATGGCAGGTGGCATGCAGCAAAACCCAGCTGTTCATCCTTCCACACAATAAAAATTGGTTGGTAAATAAATGGGTACCCTGGGTAGCCTAATGGGTAAAGCACTGGGCTGCTGCTGGTGGGGCATGGTTCAGATTCCACATTAAACTGTTGGTCTAAGGTGGAGTGACAAGTGCTTTACCTTCATCAGAATGAACAATTCAGGCAGAAGCAAAACCAACCAAGATTATAACTATGAAAAGTTAGCATATTAGATAAAAATTATAGATGTCAAAATATAAATGAGTAATACATTTTCATGGTAAACATATTTCTGACATTAAAGTTTAATGTTCAATCCACTGATATATATTGGTGATCCCCCAACCTGCACAAGGGTTCCATTCCTGAAAAAGCTTGTGCAGCATGAAATTGTGCATTCAGAACTATCTACCCATAACATAAATGGGGTTAGGGGGATAAAAGGTTAAAAAAATCATGTATAAAGTAATTTTTATGGGAATAAAAGCTTTTAAATCATTGCACAATAAATGTATATAAATAATGTTGCATGTAAAATAATATACAGGGTGTACATAAAGTCAGGATCTATTTTTGTGAAGCACTTGGAAATTATATGGAATTCAATCATAAAATGATAAAGTGGTAACATTTATTAAATAATTAAGAGTAGGATTCGATGTGACGCCCATCAGTATCCCTGCACAGCTCAAATCGTTCCGCAGCATTTCTAAACACATTCTGGAGCATTTGCCAGGTTATGTTATCTGCAGCAGTTCGTATACTATACGTGTACGTAAGTTTTCAAGACTCATAATCTTCATCTGATAGACGTGCGATTTGATAAAGCCCCATGCAAAGAAATCTAAAGGGGTTAAATCTGGTGATCTCACTGGCCAAGGTCTGTTGCTTCCGTGTCCAATCCAGCGATTTGGAAAACGTCCATTTAGATAATCCTGAACAATTTTGGCATAGTGACAAGGAGCACCATCATGTTGATAGATGATGGGGATAGGATTGTTAGTACCGTCGTCTATCAACATGATGGTGCTCCTTGTCACTATGCCAAAATTGTTCAGGATTATCTAAATGGACGTTTTCCAAATCGCTGGATCGGACGCGGAAGCAACAGACCTTGGCCAGCGAGATCACCAGATTTAACCCCTTTAGATTTCTTTGCATGGGGCTTTATCAAATCACACGTCTATCAGATGAAGATTACGAGTCTTGAAAACTTACGTACACGTATACGAACTGCTGCAGATAACATAACCCCGCAAATGCTCCAGAATGTGTTTAGAAATGCTGCAGAACGATTTGAGCTGTGCAGGGATACTGATGGGCATCACGTTGAATCCTACTCTTAATTATTTAATAAATGTTGCCACTTTATCATTTTATGATTGAATTCCATATAATTTCCAAGTGCTTCACAAAAATAGATCCTGACTTTATGTACACCCTGTATAACAACAAGTATAAGTAGTAAAAACTTGTAAAAAAAAAAACAAATTTAAAAAACCACTATAAAAATAATGTAACAATCCAGAGGAGCATGAGAAAGATAACTTGATATAAACTAGCCAGTCGTACAAGAGATGAGCTACTGGGGATGTTGCTGCCAGCTGCAAATGCTAAAGTATCGTACATACATATCATACAAGTAAGTATCATATTGTATTGTACATGTATCATATTGTATCATGCACATATCACATGTATTATACTGCATACACAAAAAAAATGTTCATAAGTCATTTCTCAGTATGTACCAAAATTTTAAAAAATTTGTGCTGATCTATCTTTGAATTTTAGCATGTCCAGATCAAAAAAAGGATAGTGAAATGTCCTTATCCTATCTCTGAATTCGTGCACATCGAGGGATCACTGTACTACTATTCCTGCATAAAAGCTCCACATGTCTCTAAGTGTATCAGCACAGGCATCCCTCAATACCTAATCAGGTTACACTGCCAGAAAACCAATTGGATGGTAAATGATTGGATATCAAAGCAATTATAACATGGGGGTCAATGGGGATATGTTCCAGGGGGTCTGGAAGGAGGCTCCTAGGGGAGTGTTTTTACCAACACAGACACAAAAACACAGATTAGAAATAAAACCAAACAAGCCCATAGGGAGGTGGATGCGTCAGAAGGTGGATGCGTCAGAAGGTGGATGCGTCAGAAGGTGGATGCGTCAGAAGGTGGATGCGTCAGAAGGTGGATGCGTCAGAAGGTGGATGCGTCAGAAGGTGGATGCGTCAGAAGGTGGATGCGTCAGAAGGTGGATGCGTCAGAAGGTGGATGCGTCAGAAGGTGGATGCGTCAGAAGGTGGATGCGTCAGAAGGTGGATGCGTCAGAAGGTGGATGCGTCAGAAGGTGGATGCGTCAGAAGGTGGATGCGTCAGAAGGTGGATGCGTCAGAAGGTGGATGCGTCAGAAGGTGGATGCGTCAGAAGGTGGATGCGTCAGAAGGTGGATGCGTCAGAAGGTGGATGCGTCAGAAGGTGGATGCGTCAGAAGGTGGATGCATCAGAAGGTGGATGCGTCAGAAGGTGGATGCGTCAGAAGGTGGATGCGTCAGAAGGTGGATGCGTCAGAAGGTGGATGCGTCAGAAGGTGCAGTGAATAACACAAATTGAATGTAAGAGTTGATCATGTGGCATAAAACTGTGTAGCATGTCAACACTTCCAATGCCAATGGAGCGTAGCAAGAGAAAAATGCTAAGCAGTAGGCAGTAAGCATACCTTGCACTGGGGAGCAAATGTGTATTAATGCATGGTGGCCATTTTGGATCTACAGTACGGTACTGTACAAGTGAAGGTAGGGATTCTAGGGAGGTATTTTTTGGCATTTTTTCAGTCAGGTGATCAGATAACTGAGAAATTGTGATTGGAAATTAATATAAGGGTGTTAATTTATTAAAATTGGATAACTGAATAATCATATATTGATTGACAGGATATGAAGGGATACCTGTCCTTTTATTTTCATTTGCTTTTTCCTTTTTTTCCATTACACTATTTCTTTCCTGGGATAGCCTAGAGTGGGTCTTAGTCTTTGTTTCATAACTTCTGAACAGGTATTATATGTCAACCATACATCTTATCATCCTTTCTATACTTCATACATATTTTTAGACCAACCAAAGATTCTACTTTGTTTTCTTTAAGTTTATTTTATTTTAACTACACTTCCACTGGAGTGAAAATGGTCAGTGTTCTTCAGACTTTAGATGCTTATTAAACTGCTCTAATGAAAGGCTAACATTTCTTAGAGGTTACAGTATTAACTTACTTGCTTTTTATTACTTTCCACATTTACAAGTTTATCTGATGAATAACAGTTTGCAGTATAGTATTACAATTAGGATTAACTTGAAAAGTTGCTAAATACAGCTTAAGCCCTAATTTGTACAGTTTTAAGCTACTATTGTTATGCTATAGAACTTTATGTACGCAATCATGAATTCTACATAAATCACTCAAAACCTTACTTTGCCACTAACTTTCCCTGTCCACCATCCTTCATCTCCAGAGATGTTTACATCTTGGCTCAAAACTTTAATGATGTCACCTCTGTGGAGAGATAACTCATCATCTCCCTGTGCCTCATAATCATAGAGTGCTGTACACACGATGGTGCCACTATCATTGTCACACTCTGGTTGGCTTGTATTTGTTGAGTCATTAGAGCGATGTACATCATGCTTACAAGGAGAGAGAAAGGTAAGATTAGGCCCTAGAGCAAATAGGGAAAAGTAATAACAGCATAACCAAAGCCTAGTTTTATAGAAGAAGATATTTTCTACTGTAACATGAATCCCCCAAAATGAAATAAACAAATGTCATATGGGTTAAGCCTAGAATCTACAAGTATTAAATCTACAGTAATAACAATTAAATATAAGAACTCAAACTATCACGATAATACCCAATTCATACTAGGCTTCTTTAAATGAAAAGTAAAACACAGAAACAGTTTTTGTTTGGTGTGGGCATCCACACACTGTTTTACTAAATTTCAGAAACAACCAACAAGTGTACATTTAACATAGTGCAATTTTAAGGTGAAATAAAAAAAATTTGAGCAATCTTTATAAGAAAGTGCGGCCAATATTTCATTTTGGTTTAGATACTACTAATTTAAGGGTTTCAACTTCATTTTTAAACTAAGTAGGCCAAGTGATTCTTAATTAAAATAAATTAATATTCAAAGAAAATTGTGTTTATTTGTTATGGGTGAGGTATCATACAAATTTAACCAGGAAATTAAGTAGGTTAAAATGAGAAGTTATTTTAATAAATTAGCAAATAGGCCTAGGTCTATTGTAAAAATAAAAATAATTTATACCCAAGAACAGAAACTAGGCTTACTATGAAAATCTTGCCTCTTAGAAAGGCAACTGATAGGTTAGTCTAAATACATTTTTTATTTTAGTTTTTATATACTTTATATACTTAGTTCTTGTTGTTGTTGTTATTATTATTATGATATTTAATTATAATCAGTTAATTAATTAGGCTATTGTAATATTGACCAGATTGTATAAAAAACTATTTTTCAAAACTTTGAGCTGGTCTAGCTGGATGAATTTTCAAGGCTACTACAAGCAAAGTTAACCTAGGCAAGGTTTATATATTTCTCTTCTCAATAGCTCTTTTATCTATTAAAACAATGAAATAAAACAGTATGCCTATTAGTGTGGACCAAAATGGGGGTAAATTATAAAGTTGAAGAAATCCTTGTTCCACATTAATGCCCTTGTTCCTTTGGACCAGATAGACATGTCAGCAAAATTTTGGTCAAATATGAGAATATTTAGGGGTCCCGAGATTTAATGACTTATAAAAATTTTCCAATGAATAGGCGTGCTTAGAACATCAATGATCAACTCAACTCTTGAGTTGCAACTTATGAAAAAATTTCTTCTTATTTAAGAAATTTTTGGTGTTAATAGAGTACAAAAACAATCTTAGATCATTATTTCAGAGAAAATTATTAATAAGGAAAACAAAAATTTTGGATAAAATATATTATCCTTAATTGGTCAACTCTAAATTAAAGGCTTTGCCTAATTGGCTTGAACCTTTTTAGTTATCCTTTTTATCTCCTAATTTAACTGGTTTATTTTACTATTTCAAAAATTTAATTTTTTAAACTAAAAATGGCTACTCGTTCTAAAACTAAAGTTTGGCTCATTGGCCATTTATATAAAGATATACTTTGTTGCCGCTTACCTACAAAACTGCAAGTTTTGCAAAAATATTTCTTCCATCAAAAAGAGGAAAAATTGGGACGAAGAAGATCCATTAATCTTTGCTTAGATGAAGTGATGACCTACTGGGAGAAAGCCAGGATTCCCACAATGCATAGAGACAGTGCCATCCAAAAGATTGACTCTTTAATAAGCTGTTATGATAAATTGATGAAAAACAGAAAAAGGCCTGAGGAAAAATGCTGTATTGAAGAAGCTATGTTTAAAGATGAAATTAAGGCTGAAATTCTTGATATTGGTCACTCTAATGCCCTTTTGATGATGTCAAATGAAGAAGACAAGCTTTTCTACTTAAGCCAGCAAGAAGATCCTACACAAAGTAGCATGGGTACAGTAGACCAAATTCTTGCAAAAAGAGAGAAAAGAAGGCTTCATCGTGAAGAATTAGAGTGTGAAAGAGCCCTCAAAGAGCAGAAGCGATCTAAAAGATCATTCTTGCCTGCCAATAGAGATGATTTCACATCGTCATCATCATCATCAACTAATGACGACAACCTTGAAATGAATTTTCAAGGTCCCTCTGAAGAGCAATTTAAAAAGAAAATGTTGGCTCCTAAAAAGTCAAAGCCTATTGACAAAAATGTTGTAGCAGCCTATGATAGAATGAATCTTTCCAATCGAGATGCAGCTATGTCTTATGCTGTTGTTGCTCAGTCTTTGGGCCATAATTTGGAAAACATTAGTGTCAAAATCTACTATGCTTCGAACTCGTCAAAAGTTGCGCAAAGAAATAGCAACAGAATATCAAGAGCAAGCATTTTGTCCTGGAGAGCCTTTAGTTCTTCATTGGGATGGAAAAAATGCTCCCAGAGATATCGGGTTAGTTTTTTTGTCTGATTAATTTAGCATATTTATATTTTATCTCTCAGGTGAAAAACTTAGTTGTGGGTCTGGTTTTCACACCTAGGCAATGTGTTATTATCTGGTTGGTTTTAATTAAACATTTTGATAGCTAAATTTCTATTTAATTAGGTTACATTTCACTGTCTGAAGCTAGTTTTCACAATCTACACCATTTTACCTTCAAATTAAAATAACTAAGTTTAATTTAAAATAAATCAAGTTTAATTTAAAATAAATCAAGTTTAATTTAAAATAAATCAAGTTTAATTTAAAATATATATTATAATATATAAAATAATATATAAATATATTAAATATAAAATAAAATATTAAATATATAATATAATATATATAAAATAAAATATTAAAAATAAATATATATAAATATATATAAATTATATATTTTAACTTTTTCTTGCAGGCGAAGGAAGAACGGAAAGGATTGCAGTGTTAGTCAGTGGGAATGGTGAAGAGAAATTGCTGGGAATTCCTAAAGTCACTGCTGGCACGGGTACGGAGATGGCTCGTGTTTGCATTTCTCTCCTGCAAGAACATGATATGACCCAGAGAATTATTGGGCTGTCATTTGACACAACAGCATCCAATACCGGAATCCATGCTGGAGCTTGCACTAAAATTGAACAAGAACTTGGAAAAGAGCTTTTATATTTAGCCTGCAGACACCATATTTATGAGATTGTCCTATCTCAAGTCTTCCGGACTTCTATGGGCCATTCCTCTGAACCTGATATTCCAATCTTCAAAAGATTCAAAACTCAATGGGATTTTATGAATCATTCTCAAATCACAACTGCTGTTGATTCCCAAAGCTGCAGAATAATTGAAAGAGTTCAAGATTTAAAAAATCAAACAGTCTTAATCATGAAGGAGGCACTCAACTCTAAACAGCCAAGAGATGATTATAAAGAATTTTTTCAACTTGTTCTCTTGTTTTTTGGAGAAGAAAGCATTTCTAATACTCCCTTGAAGAGACCTGGAGCGTACCATCATGCAAGATGGATGGCAAAAGGAATTTATGCATTTAAGCTTTTTCTTCTCCAAAATCAATTTAAGATGACTAAAAAAGAACTTGATGCAATAACAGAAATTTGTTTATTTGTTGCATTGGTATACGCAAAATCTTGGGCAAAAGCTTCTCAACCAGAGGAAGCCCCAAATGTTGATCTTAAATTTTTGCAAGATCTTGCAATAATGGAGGAAAATTCTTTGATATCAAGTGTTATCAAGCAAGCCCAAAATGCCATTAAACGACATCTGTGGTACCTCTCAGAAACACTTGTTGGATTAAGCTTCTTTGACAAAAGCATATCCCTTGAAGAAAAGGAGCAAATGCGAAATAATATCAAAATGCCTCCAAGAAATAAGGGACTGAAACGTTTAGAAGCAAAGGTAACCCTAGCTTCTTTTAAAGAAAAAAGGATTTCTGATTTTGTTACTTCAAGGACTAAATCTCTTTTTGATGCTCTACATCTCAATTCTCTCTTCACTGAAAATTCTGCATCAACATGGGGAATAGATCCTGAGTACCAAAGAGGCTGTGCTAGAGTTCGTGCCCTTAGAGTGACAAATGACACAGCTGAGCGGGGTGTTGCATTGATTGAAAAATTTAATCAAGCAGTGACAACTAAAGAAGAGGACAAACAATACCTGCTCAAAACAGTTTTCAAGAATCGTAAAGAATTTCCAACAAAAAATAAAGCAGAACTTATGAAAATGAGGAAAAACTAATTTTTTCAGCATTGAAAGGAAAAGTGCAATTTTCTCAGGACCCCTAAAACTTGACGTAGAGGTTTCAAATTTTGTAATTTGATTAAGGTAAGCAAAAGGAATAACATTACTCATGTGGAACAAAGATTTTTAAACCTTCATTTTTTTGGTCCACACTAATGCCTATAGCTATGTAATAAGTTGCCCAAATGAAAGAAAAATCACTAAAATAGTTAATATTCATTTTACCAAACATAGACCACATAGTTTCCATTTTAGTTTCTGAAACAATTAATAGTTGGGAGTATTCCTTGGAGAAGCAGTTTTGGAAATGATTTGTTAATGGTGTTTCAGTTACCAAACTGTCCACAGTAGAGGCAGTTTCATAAACTATTGGGTAGTTTCCATTTTCATTTCCCTAAAATTGCCTAGTGTGAATCAGGTATAACAGTACACCAAGCTCTCAAATGAGAGTCTAAATCACCCATCCTTTCATTAAATATTACAATGCTTTTATAACAAAAAACATTACAAATAGTCTGACTACATAGTGTAAGCCAGGCACCCTGCCTTAGTCAACAAGCCTGAGTCTGAGTCAAAAGTATAGCTTGGATAACAATGGTGTTAAAATTATTAACTGTGTTAAAAAGGGTTTCGGGATGTTTCAATCACAAGCCAATATGATATTATTAGTTAGTCATTAGTTATTAGTTTCTAGGTCAGGGACCTCAGTGCTAGCTAGGTTAATAGATAGGGCTGTAGTGGGATTTTGTTAAAATGCAAGGTAAATCTTACTTTTAAGGCTGCACAGCAACCACATATCCTACATTAATAACACATATATCAATTGATAGAGCAGAAAAAACTATATATAGAATTAAGTAAACTTTTCAAAATATAATTTTTTTTAAAAATTACAATAATTTCAAGAAATGTGTTATTAAATGTAGGATGCACGGTTGCTGTGCAGCCCCCAGTTAATTGAATGGCCAGTTAGGTCAACTGTACACCCTTGACAATTGGTTAGGTTAAGTTGTGATATTTTCATTAAAACTAACAAAAATATCATGACTAAACCTAGCCAATCATCAAGGGTGTACAGTTGACCTAACTGGGCATTCAACTTAACCTAACCGGGCATTCAAATTGACCTAACCGGGCATTCAAATTGACCTAACCGGGCATTCAAATTGACCTAACCGGGCATTCAAATTGACCTAACCGGGCATTCAAATTGACCTAACCGGGCATTCAAATTGACCTAACCGGGCATTCAAATTGACCTAACCGGGCATTCAAATTGACCTAACCGGGCATTCAAATTGACCTAACCGGGCATTCAAATTGACCTAACCGGGCATTCAAATTGACCTAACTGGGCATTCAGTTGACCTAACCGGGCATTCACATAACTATATATATAGTTTTTTTCTGCTCTGTCAATTGATATATGTGCTATTAATATAGGATGTGTGTCTGCTATGCAGCCTTTAACTTTAGTAAGATTTACCTTGCATTTTAACAAAACCCCACTACAGCCTTATCTATTAACCTGACTTAAAAACTAATAACTAACTAATGACTAACTAATAATATCATGTTGGCATGTGATCAAACTGGCATGTAATTGAACTGACTGCAATTGAACTGGTCTGTGATCAAAACATCCAGTTACCATTAAAGAGAGATATACAGTCACCCCTCACCATCTGCTGGTATTTTGTTTCACAGAGACCCTGTGAAGCAAGAAATCCATGAACTGCAATATGAAGGTTCAATGGGAAATGGGGGAGGCAGTTACATGCCTGGGGACCTCCAGACACCCCTTCTAAAATATGAATACTGATTTTTGGGAGCAATGAAAACATTAATATAGTTTAATTTAACCTACAAAAAGGCAAAAATAGTTGCTAATAAATTTGCTGACATATTTTAGTGTACAGACTATCTACAAAATCACTTTGGTTACAAGGGTAAATAGCATTAGAAAACGGTTTTCTACTGATACTGTATTAGAGAAAGTACCCTCAAATTGGAAACACATGCTAAGTGATCAGGGACAGTACAGGACTTGCTCCCAGTTGTGGCTGTAAAGTTTTGGCATTTCTCGGATATATTCATCTTATTTTTGTTGTGAGGAATATACCCATGCTTGCTATAGTGTTTACTGAACAGTACTGGGAAAGAAATAATGAAAATAGTATATTAGACCCAGACATAAATGGTCAGCTGAGTGAGGTTAGTTGCTGTTTCACACCACTACAGCCATGCCTGCAAAATTTCATCTAGTGGTGTGCTAATCCCCATTCCCCAGATACATAAAATTTGTACTCATGAACCGCAAAAAGGGTTACAAATGGTCAACTGCCAATAAACAAAATCCATAAACCCACAAATGGCAAGGGGTGACTGTATTAATATTTACTGACTGAATAACAAAACCAATAAAGCCAATCTATTTTAGATAAAATGTATTAGCTCTGAATATTTTTTAATCATACTGGACATATTTTAGCTTTTGGTATGACCTGTATGCCTACCTAAGTCCTCTCAAGACTAGGTTTGGGTTGTAAACTGCCCTTAAATTTAATTTAATTAAGCCTAAAATATCAAAGGTATCATACTTACTGCTAAAGAACCAGCACTTGAGGATGATGTATGCCTAAGAATTGTGCCATTTAATTCTATGTTGCGACTAGATTCTGAAGGTGATTTGTGAGAGGAGCGCAAAATACCCCGTTCTTTAATGCCATTTTCTAACCAAGAACTCTTTTTTTTGCGACCCTCCATCGAAATTGAGTTTTCTTATATCTAAGAATGCCTCCTCATTGGCACTCTTATTAGGCCTAAGTGAACTCCAAGGCCTAATGAGCCAAGGCAATTAATAGCTTCAAATGGAAGGCCCATTGAGCAAAGCTACTGAGAACTAACTCTAAAACTTAAAATTTTCAACAAAGTTCTATATTACCTATTTAATAATATAGGAAGACTTTTAAAATCATTTTTAATTTCTGCCTTGGCTAAGTAAGTCACTTTTTATCTTACTTTGGACACAAGTATCCTGCAGAGGTTCAGCTGAACATAGTTCAAGTAAAATAAAATCACAAATGATATGTGGCCATTCAACATTAAAAAATTATAAAATTAAAATATCCACAGACCAATAAAGTGTTGGAATTTTGTTAAATTCTTATTCTTTACATTAAAATCCCATCAGCTTCCTCAAAATTTAATAAGCCCCAAATTTAAATTCAGGATGGAGTAGTGAAGTGCCAATGGCTATTTTTTTCTTCAATTTGCATTTCAAGGTCAACACAACTATTTCTTTAATTAAAAATTTACATAAATTAACATGTATGTATTTTCAATGTTTTCTGGAAAGGAAAAAATTTATATTTATATTTATATTTATATATATATATATATATCAATGACTGCAAAAATCTTAGTTACTGGGAAAGACCATGTACATTATTAACTATATTCACTAAAAAAAGGAGAGATGGGGTGCACCAAAATATACACAAGAAAAATAAGAGAAACTAGTACCTAACCTCAAGCTGAACCCAATAATTATCCAAACACTAGAAAATAGGAAAGGTAGAATGTGCAGTATTCCCAAACTAAAGGCCAGACAAAGAACATACTCAACTCTGAAGGAAAATAGCTTTGTTGTCAGTGGGCCAAGACTATTTAACTAGCTACCCAAAGAAATCAGGAACACCACTGGTGTAGTGGTGGAAATCTTCAAATGAAGACTAGATGCCTGGTTCACAACAGTCCTGGATGAGCCAGGTGTGCCTAGGTATATGAAATGGACTGTTCAACAAATTTGAACTTTTCCTTTTTTTCTCAAATGAAATCTGGTGATTCATATAGATTTTTGCACACTGATTATGAAAATGACCATGAAATTTTGCTCTCATGTCAGGACTTTGTGAAAGGCACCATCTTTCATTCACTCATTTATTTGTGGACCAATGAAAATTCCCTCTTTTATATTTTGGCATCACTAATCAGATGAAATTTTTGTTTCAAGTATTGGAATCCATCTCCTGCTCTCATCAATCCTTGTTTGATTTGTAAAGGTGGCAAGTAAACTTTTTCAGGATCTACCAATTTATGGCATGCCACATTTTTTGTTCAGGAGTGAAAGATTGACGAGGTGGTCAGTTCTTAACAGTATAATGAGAATTCTTTGCTCTGCTGTCCCATTCACAAAGAAAACAGCAATATTTTGTATATCTAAGCTGTAAACCAAGAAACAGCCCAATGACTTTGAGATCACCATAGGTATGTCAGTTGTACTTTTGTATTTTATTTTATTCAGGAGAAATTCTCTATTTTCATAGGACTCTTTCATATGGACAGCATGTCCAATAGGAACTGAAGGATAGATATTTCCACTATGCAACAGGACAGTCTTCAAACTAAGTTCTCATGAATTGATGAAGTCACCATTCTAAAGGTTTATGCTCGTGTTCTTGGGTAATCATCAAACTATCAATGGTCAATTCCATATGAAATCACCCAAATTTTGAACAACTTCCCAGGTCACCCTCTCAGAAAATTCTGAAAAAATTATCATTTGTAATTCTATCCAACTTATGCACAAATCCCAAATTTTAGGTCAATATTACTTATAATTTTTGAGGTACAGCAATTTGAAATTATGCTGTTCTTCCTTATTTTTTGGCATCATTGGCAAAATCACACGAACATCCAACTTTAGGCAACCATATCTTTTTTGTTTATCCCTTCACAAGACTGATATGTGGTATATATGGTAAACAGTAGTCATTGAATCTATATTTGATGCCAAATCAAACCTATCTCTTATAGGTTGCCATCTACAAGGTAAAAATTCACTAATGGTTACCTTCTTTTCACTGGTACTGATAAAAACTATCCATACTTTAGAGCTAAAATTAATTTTACAGTTTGTCATAATGTATTTGTAGTCAGGAATATGCTTTCAAAAGCTCTCTATTATCTATAGAATTGGAAACCATAAATAACACAAAAATTGGAAAATTTTATTTTTGCAAAAAGAAGCCTATATTCATACATTATTACCCTATCAGGACAGTTAGCCATCACTTTCATATTTTTACCATATGTTCATATACATTTAGGCAAACTACAGTCACAGTTTGGTTGTCAGCTTCTTTCAATTTAATTTTTTTTTTTAAATTACCATAATTTACACAAAAATACAAAGTAAAAATATCAGAGGAACATGAATATATTTCAGAATTACACACACATATATCATGAAAAATGATCATCTGAAACATTCGAGAATTACAGATACAATTTTATATCCTTCTGTCATTTAATAAGGGACCTGAAGCTGAAAAATATTTCTGAAATCAAGATTCCAACTTAAATATTCAATTTGTTAAAGTCACCATGTCCTCAATTTAGTAAATATGTACTGCTTAAACATGTGTTAAAAGTGAAGTTCCTACAAATGAATTACTTGAATACTCAACAGTCATCTCATGCTTAAAGCACTCTAAAAAAATGTAGGAAATAGTGTTTGAATTTTGTTAAGGTCACTTGAGTTTAGGGTATAATGATGAGCACCTCTTCCCTGGACAGTTGGTGAACTTACTACACAGGTAACATGTTGGAATGGCACCCAGCATTCATCTGTTCTTGATATTGCTGCCCAAGACAAAACACTTTTGTGTGATCTTTTCATGAAAGTGACTTAAAACATCAGAATGTTCATCAGAATGATCTTTTATATTACCCACATACCAGTTTCTGTCATAAACACATGCTACATATTTGCCAGGCTAGCAAGTTTGCCATTTGAGTCATTCCAGCTCAACTGGTACAGATTTCAGAAAGTTGGTCGGGTGACCATCTCCGATTTTCTTCAAATTTTCAGGGTTGATTCATACACCATTCAATAGCTTAAATCTAAAATTTTAGCTCCTCAGTCAAAAATGTTTAATTTTATGGTCGCTTAAATGGCCCCCCACCTTTGACAAAAAATGCCCATGTTGGGCTTGATCGGCCAATGCCTTCATTTTGAGAGGCCTTGAAAAGTGTCTTCTAATAGGAGTAGAAGCTTCAAATTTGTCATGCCAATACAACTTCTGGTGGGCTTTTCAATTTTGCAAGCTAAAAGGCTGTGGAACAAATAGTTTCTGAGTTACAAGGGCTTAAACATGGCTCCATTTTGAAGCTTACATCAATTCCTCCCACTTTTACGACTCTACCATTTTCAAAAGTTTTAGTTCTACATCAATCATAGCTGTTTTAATACTCGTAATAGTCTCTATGGGTTGTAAATTTATGAGTGAAATAAAAAAATAAAAAAAAAAGGATTTATTTCTATTTTTAAAAATTTCCAAAAGTTGATACTTTCACAAAATTTGCAAAATTAATATCAACTTTGGGGCTTAATATATAAAGGTGTCCGAAATTAGTCAGGGAGTTGATACTTCTAGTAAAGAAAGATACATATGTGTACAAAAACATATATTAAGGAATAGATCTCAACTCAACTCCTTCATATAGTTTTGGCTATTCAAAGAAAAGTACTTTTTGTGAAAAATTCTGAATTTTTTCAAAATTTTGAAATGTTTAAATTTCTTTTTACAACATTGAATTGTAATTTTACTTCCATTTTATTACTTGGTAAGTTAATTCACAAATGTTAAATTATCTAAATAAGTTTTACTCATAAAAAGACATAATATATACCTAGATTATTACTACATTTGCAGTTAACACAACAGATGGACCAGCTTGTAGGCTCAATACTTGGATCTACCTAAGTAAATCATGTAGAACCGTGTTCTACTGCTCTTTAAGCACTTCCTAGTAATTTAAATTATGCAGTTAGTACAGATAAACTAGCAGTAACCACCATTTTCAGTACAAAACCTTAAATTTAAGTAGCTTTGTTATATTACTTCCCTTAATACAAGTGTACAGTACTTAGCTATATACAATAATGAATTCCTGAGTTTTTAAGCATGTGAATTATTGGCTATAAGTTCATATTCTTTTTTTAATATGTGTTGTTTTATGTAAATTCGTATGTAAACTTATATATAGCTAATAACTCTTATGTTTAGACACTGACTCAGGAATTTATTATTGTACTCAGGCTTTAAGTCGGATTGTCTTCAACACTCCATGGCCTCACAGCCATAAATTGGCAATTTATTATTGAGCTTGATACAGGTCTGTAGTTACTTAGGCTTTTTTTTAAATACTACTCAATTTTAGATAAACAATCATTTGATAACTTGTACTGTCTCCCCATTTTCCCAGCAACTGTAGGTGGTTCAATTGAACACAAAACATGTTGGAATGGAATCCAGCAAACGTCCTCTTGTTCAGGCCATTTAAAAGGATTCTTTTTCAAGAAATTTACTAATAGATCCTTCTCAGTATCACACACTTCAACTATGTTTCCAACAAACCAGTCACCTTCATAGAAACAGGCCACATATGTACCAGGTTTATATTGGTAAGCCACATTTTCTTGTGTAGCATTGAGGAAGGAAAGTTGTACGTTAAAGAAATTTTCATCACTAGAAATTTTGTACAGTTTAATGCCTGTTGATGAAGGTCTAAAGCAGTGATATGAACGGGTTCCTGGGATTGTCTTAATTAAGGAATAACTTACCTTTTTTCTAACTCAAATAAATTAGCATTTTCCTCAATTTTAGCTGAATCAATGTACAGAAATTGTATACCATTAATATTAGATTTGCACCAATCAAACATCTCTTTTGGATTGGTGATGTGACCTTTACTTGTTGCTTGTAGACTTGCCCGGGCAACTAACCTTTTGACGGTGCCACCAACACTATCACAGGGGCTCTTTCCGTGAGAGGTGGCAAAAAAATTCCATTCACATGTTAGTTGGAAATCTTTTTCATGTAACACTGAATTAATGATGTTTTTATAGGTTTTATATTGACTTGCTGCGCCATCGCTAAAGTAACAAATATGTTTTAGTTTAGGATTCTGACTTTTAAGTAATTTCAAGGATTCACATAAAAAAGAATGAACTGCAGTTGTGTTGTGTGTAAGTGAATCTGATATTACACAAAAATATGTAACTTTTAGTTCACCATCAACTTTTTGATAGCAGACTACCGGATGCAAGGTAGCCTGGGTATTGTCCCAGTGATGCCCTTGTACGGCATCCTGAATTATAAAACTATAGTTTTCAGAGAAGTCAACAAGCACAATGCTGTAGAATCATTGAGGTTTTCTTTACAGTTGGACAAATATTTTGATTGGGCTTTTGCTATGAAATGGTGTACTTTCAACTTTTTTGCACTTTCACATATGTCTTCTACTACATTCGAAACACTTTTTGTCATTGTGACCAGTTGGGTATGGTCTGTATGAAGCCACTGCTTAAAGGAAACCTCATCATCCATGTCATAATCATTGTTTTCAAAAATGGTAAGAAGCCAATCCCGTAATTCATTTAAACCAGGACATGTTTTGCAGTTATTAATCATGCAGTTTCTGGTTTCAGTGTTGCAGACTATTTTCCCAAGTAACTCTCTTAATTCTACTTTGACGGGGAGTGATTCACATAAAAGTTTAAAGTTCTGGTGTATTTCACACCCATACACCATTTTGGTCTCAGTTCAAAAAACTTTGATTTGGAGATTTTGTCGTTTGGATATTTATTTTTGTAAAGTGTATATAATTCTCTGATATTTGTCAACAACAGTATTTTCTGCTTGTGAATCTTCCCTTGTGGTGTTTTTATTGATTTGTATTCTTTTTTACCAGGGCATTCTCTAGTATATTCATTGTTTTGGAAAAATTCTATCACTCTTTCCTTTATTTCATCGCTTATACCCTTGCTACTCTTTTTATTTCTCATTATAGGAAGGATACCTTCTTTTCTCTTTAATGCCCTCACAGCATTAACCATTCTGGCTGACACTTCAAATTCTTTCATAATTCTTTCTCTGGACCAGGTTTTACCAATTGGAAGGAGTGTTAGAATTTGTATCTTTTCTTGTCTGGTACTAGTTTTACACTTTTCTTTCAGTTCCTCTATCATATGCTGATAACACTTTTCTTCCTCACTCTCTATAGGTTTCTCCGCTTCCTCATCCAAAATGCTAGGCTTCATATGAAGTACTTTTGACAGCTTTGATTTTGTTGATGTTTCAATTTGCTTTAGTTTCCTTTCCGCGTAAAACTTTCAATCTCTTGCTCTTACATACTTAATGGGTGAGCATTCTAGTGAACCTAACGTTTCGTCAAATGTCTCCTTAACTATTTCTTCTGGAACATATTCCTCACTACCTGAGTCTTTTTCATCTTCAATCGTCTTGGCTCTAGAGAAGCATGTTGAGCAAAGTTTCTGTCCTGGTATCATATTCAGTCTAGTTGCTATGTCTTTGTCAATAATTTGTAGTGATTCTGCAAATAAAGTAGGGTAGTGTAAACTCTAAACACATTGGAAAATAATTTTAAAACCTCAACATTTGGTTATAGGCTATTCGTATAAAATATTCAAAACATATAATAATAATGTTATAATGTTTCAGACCAACAAAGACCCTAGGATCCACTCATGGCTGGTCTACCTAACTGTGTTCATAATCGTGTATTGTGTATGTCCTCCATGGTGGCGGAGGGGACCTACAATTTTACGTGGGTTCCGAACCACAAGAAAATAAGAAATTTATGTAAAAACTGCCAGTAAATTGGCAATGACCAATTTTTACGAAACTAAATAATTATCAATTTAAAACTAAATAATTATCAATTTAAAACTAATTAATTATCAATTTAAAACTAAAGATAGAATCTCTGGATCCAGAGGATCAAGTCATAATAGACTACTATCCACAAATATGTTACACTCTATATCTATTTATAACGGACATGCAAATATATCAGATCCAAAGAATCCAGTCAATTTCATTACAGTATCCATCAAGTCACGGTCCATATCGATTGCGGACCAAGTCAAAATTTACAACCATATACATTACAATATATACACTTACGAGGAAAAGTGTAGGTGTGGCTGTAAAGACTGTACAGTAATGTAGAAATGTGTGCGCACCCATTTTGGGTCTCCCATTTAAACTTGTTTGTGGGGCAAGTGAAGATCATGAGTTTTTCAATACCTCACAGTACTATGGGGGGCACCGCTCGGCAGAGGAATCTCTTTAAATGGGGTGTGTAAGGACAGAGAGTATCCCCTAACCCAAGACGCTGCCTCCCTATATCCCACAACACTTGTGTTGAGCTGTGGGATCTATCCCCAGAAAGCCTTAATTTTACTACCTTAAACTATACCCTTTCTATCAACATATGCGTCTCATCGATTTTTAAACATGTTTATAGACATGCTACTAATTACTTCTCCCGGCAAACTATTCCAGCTATTTACTATTCTATGCGTAAAAAAGTTTTTCGCAACTGCTGTCTCGAACCTTCTACTTGTCAACTTACACCCGTTATTTCTAGTCCTATTATATTGAGATATTTCGAAAAAGCTATCTCTATCTACGTTATCGAACCCATTCATAATTTTGAAAACCTGGATTAGATCACCCCTTAACCTCCTAGTCTCGAGTGTTGTCAATTTTAACTCCTTAAGCCTATCCTCGTACAACTTTGACCTAAGCGACGGAATCATCTTAGTTGCTCATCTTTGAACTCTTCAGTAGCACAGTATATAGCCTACCCTATTAAAATTAAATAGCTAATTTAGGTTACAATATAAACTTCTTTATGAAATATAAATATATTAGTACCTATATTTACTTACTTGTTATCTTCTTTCGATGATTTCTCCATGGATCTTGGCAGCTACGTTTCATTTGTTGGTAATGCATTCCAAACATTTTTTCATGGTGGTAGTATACAGCAGCACTATTTGGGTTGATTACAGTTGCTTTTGTTCTCCACAATAGCAGTTTCCTTGTTTCATCTGTCAGCTCATGTAAGGTATACATACCCACCTTCCTGGTGAGTGTGTTCATGACATGGATCATCCAAGTACATACCAAAGCTGCACTTTGATTCTTGATTAGAATAAGCCATTATTACAGGCATAAAATTAAGTTAATTGCTCTAGTTAAATTTTCTGAAAATAAAAGATCATGATCTATAAAATAGGCCTGGACATTAATGATTAACCATCATGTTTTACATTTATAAAAATATACAATGCGAAATGAGCTACCCAGAGCCATTCAAGTCGCTGGTTGTTTTGACAGACATATTAAATTTCTTGTATGTTTTAGACTTATTTACATATTATTACAATTGTAAATCAACTTAATAAGTAATAAAATGGAAGTAAAATTACAATTCAATGTCATAAATAGAAATTTAAAAATTTAAAAATTTTGCACAAATTTGAGATTTTTCATAAAAAGCACTTTTCTTTGAATCACCAAAACTATATGAAGGAGTTGAGTCGAGATCTATTCCTTAATATATGTTTTTGTACACATACCGTATGTATCTTTCTTTACTAGAAGTATCAACTCCCTGACTAATTTCGGACACCTTTATATTAAGCCCCAAAGTTGATGTTAATTTTGCAAATTTTTTGAAAATATCAACTTTTGGAAATTTTTAAAAATAGAAATAAATCCTTTTTTGGTTATTTTTTTATTTCACTCATAAATTTACAACCCATAGAGACTATTAGGAGTATTAAAACAGCTGTGATTGATGTAGAACTAAAACTTTTGAAAATGGTAGTCGTAAAAGTGGGAGGAATTGATGCAAGCTTCAAAATGGAGCCATATTTAAGCCCTTGTAACTTAGAAACTATTTGTTCCATAGCCTTTTTGCTTGCAAAATTGAAAAGCCCACCAGTAGTTGTATTGGCATGACAAATCTGAAGCTTCTACTCCTATTAGAAGACACTTTTCAAGGCCTCTCAAAATGAAGGCGTTGGCCGATCAAGCCCAACATGGGCATTTTTTGTCGAAGGTGGGGGCCATTTAAGCGACCATAAAATTAAAGTTTTTGACTGAGGAAGCTAAAATTTTAGATTTAAGCTATTGAATGGTGTATGAATCAACCCTGAAAATTTGAAGAAAATCGGAGATGGTCACCCGACCACCCTTGTACCAATTGAGCTGGAATGACCCATTTGCCAACATTTTGATCTGTGAGATCTGCATCATCACCAGTGCCTATGGTCACAATGGTGTAAGAACTTTGTCCTTGTCACTCTCAAATTTTAGAGGAGAACAGTCCAGGACACTAGCACTTGTGTTCAGTTCCTGACAAAGAACTACTACTGGCTGAAATTCTTCAACTGATCCACAAGACCTACTGGTACCTGCTCCATCATCCAGTAGAGGCTGTAGGCATTGTTCTTCATATTGTGTGGGGCACTTGCTGCACTCTGGGCACAGATTTTGTCCTGGTTTTATACTCATCATCCTGGCAGTGTCACTGTCTACAGTGTGTAGGGATTCTGATAATCATAAAATACAATTCTAAATCAAATTTTTCTCAAAACTCACTTGCCATAAGATACAAAACTACAAATGTTATAAATGAATATAAACTTACTGGTATTAGATAGGAATGTTAGAACAATGTAAATACAACATTCAATAATAATGTAATATATAGGAAACTTGCATGGGATTTTCTTTCTGTGAACTTTTCTTGTGTCTGCACAACAGCATTGAAGATTTTTGTAATGAAAAAAACATTTTCTCATGATGAACACACACAGTATCACTGTTTGCCAACAATATATCACATCTCCATGACAGCAGCACTTTATCCTCACTGGTTAACTGATCCAACATGAGCATACCAAGTTTTTCTCAGTAAGTCCTTTTATGACATACATCATGTAATTTCTGTCCAATAGAACAGCTTTGTGTAGCCTCCAACTCCATTTCTGTAAGTATGAGAATTCATGAGATTGGGACAGCTTATATATAGTAGCAGGGATTGCACAAGATATGTACAAGTTCAGACAAGATTAGGTCATCATATTCCCTTTATGTAACATTGCGCAATACTAATATTTCTCAAACAAACTCAAGCAAGTTTACCAAGCCATATATATATAATATTTTTTTTTTTTAGTTCAGGAAGAACCGATTCGCCTCTATTTAAAGGGCATATCTCAGCGGAAAAACAAAGAAAAAGTGAGAGGAAAGACAGAGGAAAAAGAAAGGGTGGAGGGGACAGTCGAAGTGGAAAAAGACCAAGGATGACAAGGACTGCAGGGTCGAGCCCCATCATCCTTGGGTGCTAGGGCCGGGAGGGCGCACGTGAAACCTCCAGGAACAAGCACGTACAAACGAGCACAAAGAGCACTCAAGAGCACGAGCTTAGAACCCCCTTGCAGGGATATATATTATATATATATATATATATATATATATATATATATATATATATCCCCGCAAGGGGTTCTAAGCTCGTGCTCTTGAGTGCTCTTTGTGCTCGTTTGTACATGCTTGTTCCTGGAGGTTTCACGTGCGCCCTCCCGGCCCTAGCACCCAAGGATGATGGGGCTCGACCCTGCAGTCCTTGGTCTTTTTCCCCTTCGACTGTCCCCTCCACCCTTTCTTTTTCCTCTGTCTTTCCTCTCACTTTTTCTTTGTTTTTCCGCTGAGATATGCCCTTTTAAATAGAGGCGAATCGGTTCTTCCCGAACTTAAAAAAAAAATATATATATATATATATATATGATACACACAGACAGTGCATGGAACAAGGAACTCTTCTGGGATAATTAAATCCACTATAGTCCGAATAAGTAATGGTAAATGACAAATACCATAGTTCATTCCCATATATATATATATATATATATATATATATATATATATATATATATACACACAGGGTGGGCCGTAAGTTTCCATACATAGGAAAAATTAAATGTTTGTTTTTATGTTTCAGATACCCTAAGAATGTAAGATCTTGTTTACTGATGAAGCAAATTTTTACGTCAATGGAGAGGTTAATCGGCAAAACATACGTTATTGGAGTAATGCTAACCCTAACTGGCTGAGTCCGACGAAGATGCAAGGTGCCGATAAAGTGATGGTGTGGGCCAGGATATGGGGTGACAGAATTATTGGACCAATTTTTGTCAGTGGAAATCTTAATGCCGAAAGGTATCTTAACATGTTGCAAGAAGAGATTTTCCCATCCCTGCTAAACGAGGAAGGTAACTTCCCAGTTTACTTCCAGCAAGATGGAGCTCCACCTCATTATGGTCTTCATGTGCGTCGGTATTTGGATCAGCAGTTTCCGGATGCTTGGATTGGTCGGCGTGATCCTGTGGAGTGGCCTCCCAGATCCCCAGATCTCACCCCCCTTGATTTCTATCTTTGGGGGCACTTGAAGGCCATGGTGTATCAGGAAAAGATACGAGACATAAATCATCTAAAGGAACGTATCACCAACGCCATTACAAGCATAACGTCAACTGTGCTAATGCGTGTTCATCAACAGTGGGGAACACGTATTGAAATGTGTTTTCAAAACAATGGCAACCATGTAGAGCATATTATATAAATAAAAATGGTTGTCCATAAAAAATGTTTATTTTTCCTATGTATGGAAACTTACGGCCCACCCTGTATATATATGTGGTGTGTGTGTGTGTGTGTGAGAAATTTGAGGACACCCTCATAGCAACAGCTCACAAAGTGCTGGACCAAGAAGTTCCATCCATTTTTCAGGACATCAGCTTGAAATTCTGGCTCAGATCTGATCAAAAGTCATTTGACACCCCCCAGACTCGCTGCAGTGAGGGTCATATGACACCCTCTGGCTGATGCAGCTTAAATATTGAAGGAAGTTGACCACCAAAACCAAACTTTGACTGTAGTTTGCCTAAATGTATATGAACATATGGTAAAAATATGAAAGTGATGGCTAACTGTCCTGATATGGTGGTAATGGCATTGTGGGGGTTGTGAAGTTTCTCACAACCCCCCCTGATTTTCAAATCCCCCTTTTGGGGGTTGTGGAGTTTTTCACAAAAACCTCACCCTAATTTTCAAGTCCTATCTGGGTCTTCTCACAAGTTTTTCTCTCCCCACAGGAATTCAGTTAGTAAGCCTATTAATGGTAAAAAAAAAAAAAAAAACTAGCATAACATCTAGATGATTTATGATTAAGGTTATGAAACCCAAATAGACCATTAATACGGACGTGTCCTGTTGGAAGCCAAGAGTGTGTGGAAAGCCTGTAAAGGTATGTGATAAGTTAGGTTTTTGCCCATGCTTGTTTGGCACTGATTACAGGTTGATTAACTCATGTGAGATAGGTTTGCCATAATTGTCAATGTTTATAGCTATTATTTTTTACGTTGGTTATTTATTATTTGTGTGCTTTGATTTCATGAGTAAATTATGTTTTCCAGTGATCAATTATGAAGTCATGATTCCAGTTAATGTTTGTGATTAATCGCCTGTTATGTTATGTTATTATTGTGATTACTGCTGCCTGGTGCATGTAACTAATAATCTTGTGTTGTCTAGGCAACCAGTTGGGATTCAACTCACGTGGTCCAGATTCATCAGGCTTGGATTGTGGATCCAATCCAGTGGGAGCTACGTAGTTTGTGTCAACCACTGTTGGCCACTGGATCTGCCCTGAAATCAGGCCTGTGACCCTAACCCTACTAACTAGCCAGCCCATAAAGGAATTGAAACTCAGGTCATAAAGTTGGGGGGTCAAGTTTGGAGGGTAGCTAGGCTGGGACAAGGGTTAACATTCTGTGAAAGTCATTTCCAGTACTTGTCTCCCACTTGCTTTCTATCCTTTCTGCCAAATCTCACTAAGTGTTATTGGGGTTCCAGAGGTTTTGTTAACTGATTCATTGCCAGTCCTTTTGTTATGTTTATACTGTCACACTGAATAGTTGTTTATTTCAGATATAATAAAGAGAAAAACATGAGTAGTTTACTTCTATTAGGTCTACCTTTGAATTCCAGCCCTTTCTTGGACTCTGAGTGGTTGATTCTCCCACTCATTGGAGAGTCAGATTGAGACACCTGAACTAGGGGAAGTCCGTATAGTTAACGTGCGAGTCGGACCTGAATAATCTCCTGGAAATAAACCACTGACAAGAAAGGCATTCCTAGATACCAGAGAGGATTACATCTTTTCCCAGTCTCTTGACTATCCCAAACCCAGAAACGTGAAAAGGTGCTGGGTGGTTCAACAAAACAGATACTTGGGGACTACGGCCTATGCAGCCACCGCAGCAGCATGAATATAGGCTTCTTTTTGCAAAAATGAAATTTTTCATTTTTTTAATAGTTATTGTTTCCAATTCTATAGATAATAGAGAGCTTTTGAAAGCATTTCTAACTACAAATACACTATGACAAACTGTAAAAGTAATTTCAGCTCTTAAGTATAGTTTTTTATCAGTACCAGTGAAAAGAAGGTAACCATTAGTGAATTTTTAAGCCTTGTACGTGGCAAACTATAAGAGAGGTTTGATTTGACATCAAATATGGATTATATGACTACTGTTTACCATATATACCACATATCAGCCTTGTGAAGGGATAAACAAAAAAGATATGGTTGCTAAAGTTGGACATTCATGTGATTTTGCCAACGATGCCAAAAAATAAGGAAAAATAGCACAATTTCAAATTGTTGCATCTCAAAAACTATAAGTAATATTGACCTAAAATTTGGGATTTTTTTCAGAATTTTCCAAGAGGGTCACCTGGGGACCTCTAGGTGACTTCATATGGAATGACCCCAATGTCATTACAAAAAGAAAGATCACATCATAGAAAAGAATTTTGCTATTATGAAAAAACTATACACACCTACAACATGGTATCGTATATGGTACCTTTATTTCTTAATTACATACAAATTATTAATTTACTGAATTAAATAACTACAAAATGGCCTCAGGATTGGCGACAAAGCCTATTGGGAATGAAAATAATTGCCATACATAGCACCCAATTGGGCCCACATAAGAAAAAACATTTTGTATCAAAATTTTCCATCACTGATGCATGAAAATTACTTTGAGAGAAGAAATAATGAATACACAAAAATTAAACATCTGGGGACTTTGTAAAGTCAGCAAAATTGAAGACAAAGAAATTTGTATTAGCTGTTCAGAGCTGGGGAGTTCCAAGCAATGCTTTAAGCAAGGGAGATGTACCATATTTTTCAGTGTATAAGATGCACTTTGGTTTGGCCAATTTTACACTAAGTTTCTACTCTTCCCAACCCACTAATAACAAGAAAAACATTACGTATTGCATAATGATTTACTTTTATGTTTCATAACATATAGTATAGTCTCCTGTATACTTAATACTATTTTCTTATAATGAGTATGGGTGAAAGAAAATGTATCACCATACTTTTATGGAGGGCTTTAACAAAAGTCAGCCTGCTGGTAGAAAATTAGACATTTTCTGACAAATAAGCAGTTGGTCATAATTTTTTTCCTGAAAAGAGGCCTTGAAAATAGGGGTGTCTTATACAAAGGTGCATTTTATACACTGAAAAATATGGTACTTAATCTTCCTATAAGTTTTTAGTGAATACCAAGTAATGTAAACCTAATAACTCAAAAGATTAGGCCTATTCCTTCAGGTATTTAAGTGTAGTGAATGCCCATATTAATTAAACCCAATAAACTCATTGTGTAACTCCATCACCTACAGCCCTACATTGAAAAAGAACTGCGTGCCCTACAAACAGAAGCAAGGCCCAATGAAATAATAAAGTATGGTAATTTCCTTCTTTACCATTAGGCAGCGCTAAATATCAAAGGCATATAAATTAAACATTAGAGTCATTCCAGCTCAACTGGTACAGATTTCAGAAAGTTGGTCGGGTGACCATCTCCGATTTTCTTCAAATTTTCAGGGTTGATTCATACACCATTCAATAGCTTAAATCTAAAATTTTAGCTTCTCAGTAAAAACTTTTAATTTTATGGTCGCTTAAATGGCCCCCACCTTGACAAAAAATGCCATGTTGGGCTTGATCGGCCAACGCCTTCATTGAGAGGCCTTGAAAAGTATTTCTAATAGGAGTAGAAGCTTCAAATTTGTCATGCCAATACAACTTCTGGTGGGCTTTTCAATTTTGCAAGCTAAAAGGCTGTGGAACAAATAGTTTCTGAGTTACAAGGGCTTAACATGGCTCCATTTTGAAGCTTGCATCAATTCCCCACTTTTATGACTACCATTTTCAAAAGTTTTAGTTCTACATCAATCAGCTGTTTTAATACTCCTAATAGTCTCTATAGGTTGTAATTTATGAGTGAAATAAAAAAATAACCAAAAAAGGATTTATTTCTATTTTAAAAATTTCCAAAAATTGATATTTTCACAAAATTTGCAAAATTAACATCAACTTTGGGGCTTAATATAAAGGTGTCCGAAATTAGTCAGGGAGTTGATACTTCTAGTAAGAAAGATACATGTGTACAAAAACATATATTAAGGAATAGATCTCAACTCAAGTCCTTCATATAGTTTTGGCTATTCAAAGAAAAGTACTTTTTGTGAAAAATTCTGAATTTTTTCAAAATTTTGAAATGTTTAAATTTCTTTTTACAACATTGAATTGTAATTTTACTTCCATTTTATTACTTGGTAAGTTAATTCACAAATGTTAAATTATCTAAAGTTTTACTCATAAAAAAGATATAATATATACCTAGATTATTACTACATTTGCAGTTAACACAACAGATGGACCAGCTTGTAGGCTCAATACTTGGATCTACCTAAGTAAATCATGTAGAACCATGTTCTACTGCTCTTTAAGCACTTCCTAGTAATTTAAATTATGCAGTTAGTACAGATAAACTAGCAGTAACCACCATTTTCAGTACAAAACCTTAAATTTAAGTAGCTTTGTTGTATTACTTCCCTTAATACAAGTGTACAGTACTTAGCTATATACAATAATGAATTCCTGAGTTTTTAAGCATGTGAATTATTGGCTATAAGTTCATATTCTTTTTTAATATGTGTTGTTTTATGTAAATTGTATGTAAACTTATATATAGCTAATAACTCTTATGTTTAGACACTGACTCAGGAATTTATTATTGTACTCAGGCTTTAAGTCTGATTGTCTTCAACACTCCATGGCCTCACAGCCATAAATTGGCAATTTATTATTCAGCTTGATACAGGTCTGTAGTTACTTAGGCTTTTTTTAAAATACTACTCAATTTTAGATAAACATCATTTGATACTTGTACTGTCTCCCCATTTTCCCAGCAACTGTAGGTGGTTCAATTGAACACAAAACATGTTGGAATGGAATCCAGCAAACGTCCTCTTGTTCAGGCCATTTAAAAGGATTCTTTTTCATGAAATTTACTAATAGATCCTTCTCAGTATCACACACTTCAACTATGTTTCCAACAAACCAGTCACCTTCATAGAAACAGGCACATATGTACCAGGTTTATATTGGTAAGCCACATTTTCTTGTGTAGCATTGAGGAAGGAAAGTTGTACGTTAAAGAAATTTTCATCACTAGAAATTTTGTACAGTTTAATGCTGTTGATGAAGGTCTAAAGCAGTGATATGAACGGGTTCCTGGGATTGTCTTAATTAAGGAATAACTACCTTTTTTCTAACTCAAATAAATTAGCATTTTCCTCAATTTTAGCTGAATCAATGTACAGAAATTGTATACCATTAATATTAGATTTGCACCAATCAAACATCTCTTTGGATTGGTGATGTGACCTTTACTTGTTGCTTGTAGACTTGCCCGGGCAACTAACCTTTTGACGGTGCCACCAACACTATCACAGGGGCTCTTTCCGTGAGAGGTGGCAAAAAAGTTCCATTCACATGTTAGTTGGAAATCTTTTCATGTAACACTGAATTAATGATGTTTTATAGTTTTTATATTGACTTGCTGCACCATCGCTAAATTAACAAATATGTTTTAGTTTAGGATTCTGACTTTTAAGTAATTTCAAGGCTTCACATAAAAAAGAATGAACTGCAGTTGTGTTGTGTGTAAGTGAATCTGATATTACACAAAAATTTGTAACTTTTAGTTCACCATCAACTTTTTGATAGCAGACTACTGGATGCAAGGTAGCCTGGGTATTGTCCCAGTGATGCCCTTGTACGGCATCCTGAATTATAAAACTATAGTTTTCAGAGAAGTCAACAAGCACTTAATGCTGTAGAATCATTGAGGTTTTCTTTACAGTTGGACAAATATTTTGATTGGGCTTTTGCTATGAAATGGTGTACTTTCAACTTTTTTGCACTTTCACATATGTCTTCTACTACATTCAAAACACTTTTTGTCATTGTGACCAGTTGGGTATGGTCTGTATGAAGCCACTGCTTAAAGGAAACCTCATCATCCATGTCATAATCATTGTTTTCAAAAATGGTAAGAAGCCAATCCCGTAATTCATTTAAACCAGGACATGTTTTGCAGTTATTAATCATGCAGTTTCTGGTTTCAGTGTTGCAGACTAATTTCCCTAGTAACTCTCTTAATTCTACTTTGACGGGGAGTGATTCACATAAAAGTTTAAAGTTCTGGTGTATTTCACAAATGCATACATTGTGTGATCCTTTGCTCCCAACACCCATACACTATTTTGGTCTCAGTTCAAAAAACTTTGATTTGGAGATTTTGTTATTTGGATATTTATTTTTGTAAAGCGTATATAATTCTCTGATATTCGCCAACAACAGTATTTTCTGCTTGTGAACCTTCCCTTGTGGTTTTTATTGATTTGTAGTCTTTTTTACCAGGGCATTCTCTAGTATATTTATTGTTTTGGAAAAATTCTATCATTCTTTCCTTTATTTCATCGCTTATACCCTTGCTACTCTCTTTATTTCTCATTATAGGAAGGATACCTTCTTTTCTCTTTAATGCCCTCACAGCATTAACCATTCTGGCTGACACTTCAAATTCTTTCATAATTCTTTCTCTGGACCAGGTTTTACCAATTGGAAGGAGTGTTAGAATTTGTATCTTTTCTTGTCTGGTACTAGTTTTACACTTTTCTTTCAGTTCCTCTATCATATGCTGATAACACTTTTCTTCCTCACTCTCTATAGGTTTCTCCGCTTCCTCATCCAAAATGCTAGGCTTCATATGAAGTACTTTTGACAGCTTTGATTTTGTTGATGTTTCAATTTGCTTTAGTTTCCTTTTCGCGTAAAACTTTCGATCTCTTGCTCTTACATACTTAATGGGTGAGCATTCTAGTGAACCTAATGTTTCGTCAAATGTCTCCTTAACTATTTCTTCTGGAACATATTCATCACTACCTGAGCCTTTTTCATCTTCAATCGTCTTGGCTCTAGAGAAGCAAGTTGAGCAAAGTTTCTGTCCTGGTATCATATTCAGTCTAGTTGATATGTCTTTGTCAATAATTTGTAGTGATTCTGCAAATAAAGTAGGGTAGTGTAAACTCTAAACACATTGGAAAATAATTTTAAAACCTCAACATTTGGTTATAGGCTATTCATATAAAATATTCAAAACATATAATAATAATGTTATAATGTTTCAGACCAACAAAGACCCTAGGATCCACTCATGGCTGGTCTACCTAACTGTGTTCATAATCGTATATTGTGTGTGTCCTCCATGGTGGCGGAGGGGACATACAATTTTACGTGGGTTCCGAACCACAAGAAAATAAGAAATTTATGTAAAAACTGCCAGTAAATTGGCAATGACCAATTTTTACGAAACTAAATAATTATCAATTTAAAACTAATTAATTATCAATTTAAAACTAAAGATAGAATCTCTGGATCCAGAGGATCAAGTCATAATAGACTACTATCCACAAATATGTTACACTCTATATCTATTTATAACGGACATGCAAATATATCAGATCCAAAGAATCCAGTCAATTTCATTACGGTATCCATCAAGTCACGGTCCATATCGATTGCGGACCAAGTCAAAATTTACAACCATACCGTATACATTACAATATATACACTTACGAGGAAAAGTGTAGGTGTGGCTGTAAAGACTGTACAGTAATGTAGAAATGTGTGTGTGTGTGTGTGTGTGTGTGTGTGTGCACCCATTTTCGGTCTCCCATTTAAACTTGTTTGTGGGGCAAGTGAAGATCATGAGTTTTTCAATACCTCACAGTACTATGAGGGGCACCGCTCGGCAGAGGAATCTCTTTAAATGGGGTGTGTAAGGACAGAGAGTATCCCCTAACCCAAGACGCTGCCTCCCTATATCCCACAACACTTGTGTTGAGCTGTGGGATCTATCCCCAGAAAGCCTTAATTTTACTACCTTAAACTATACCCTTTCTATCAACATATGTGTCTAATCGATTTTTAAACATGTTTATAGACATGCTACTAATTACTTCTACCTGCAAACTATTCCAGCTATTTACTATTCTATGCGTAAAAAAGTTTTTCCCAACTGCTGTCTCAAACCTTCTACTTGTCAACTTACACCCATTATTTCTAGTCCTATTATATTGAGATATTTCGAAAAAGCTCTCTCTTTCTACATTATCGAACCCATTCATAATTTTGAAAACCTGGATTAGATCACCCCTTAACCTCCTAGTCTCGAGTGTTGTCAATTTTAACTCCTTAAGCCTATCCTCGTACAACTTTGACCTAAGCGACGGAATCATCTTAGTTGCTCGTCTTTGAACTCTTCAGTAGCACAGTATATAGCCTACCCTATTAAAATTAAATAGCTAATTTAGGTTACAATTTACAATATAAACTTCTTTATGAAATATAAATATATTAGTACCTATATTTACTTACTTGTTATCTTCTTTCGATGATTTCTCCATGGATCTTGGCAGCTACGTTGCATTTGATGGTAATGCATTCCAAACATTTTTTCATGGTGGTAGCATACAGTAGCACTATTGGGTTGATTACAGTTGCTTTTGTTCTCCACAATAGCAGTTTCCTTGTTTCATCTGTCAGCTCGTGTAAGGTATACATACCCACCTTCCTGGTGAGTCTGTGTTCATGACATGGATCATCCAAGTACATACCAAAGCTGCACTTTGATTCTTGATTAGAATAAGCCATTATTACAGGCAGTAAAATTAAGTTAATTGCTCTAGTTAAATTTTCTGAAAATAAAAGATCATGATCTATAAAATAGGCCTGGACATTAATGATTAACCATCATGTTTTACATTTATAAGAATATACAAAGCGAAATGAGCTACCCAGAGCCCTTCGAGTCACTGTTTATTTTGACAGACATATTAAATTTCTTGCATGTTTTAGACTTATTTACATATTATTACAATTGTAAATCAACTTAATAAGTAATAAAATGGAAGTAAAATTACAATTCAATGTCATAAATAGAAATTTAAAAATTTAAAATTTTGCAAAAATTTGAGATTTTTCACAAAAAGCACTTTTCTTTGAATCACCAAAACTAGATGAAGGAGTTGAGTTGAGATCTATTCCTTAATATATGTTTTTGTACACATATGTATCTTTCTTTACTAGAAGTATCAACTCCCTGACTAATTTCGGACACCTTTATATTAAGCCCCAAAGTTGATGTTAATTTTGCAAATTTTTTGAAAATATCAACTTTTGGAAATTTTTAAAAATAGAAATCCTTTTTTGGTTATTTTTTTATTTCACTCATAAATTTACAACCCATAGAGACTATTAGGAGTATTAAAACAGCTGTGATTGATATAGAACTAAAACTTTTGAAAATGGTAGTCATAAAAGTGGGAGGAATTGATGCAAGCTTCAAAATGGAGCCATATTTAAGCCCTTGTAACTTAGAACTATTTGTTCCACAGCCTTTTTTTTTGCTTGCAAAATTGAAAAGCCCACCAGAAGTTGTATTGGCATGACAAATTTGAAGCTTCTACTCCTATTAGAAGACACTTTTCAAGGCCTCTCAAAATGAAGGCATTGGCCGATCAAGCCCAACATGGGCATTTTTTGTCGAAGGTGGGGGCCATTTAAGCGACCATAAAATTAAAAGTTTTTGACTGAGGAAGCTAAAATTTTAGATTTAAGCTATTGAATGGTGTATGAATCAACCCTGAAATGTGAAGAAAATCGGAGATGGTCACCCGACCACCCTGTACCAATTGAGCTGGAATGACCCATTAACCAAAAAAAACACTACTTAACAAGGTCTTTTGAAGACCTCCACAAACACAACTTTTTAATGAAAAAATGTAGGGTTTTTGCTGTTCAACTCTCCACAATATATCTGCTGGAAATTTCCAATAAACCATAACCCTACATAGTTTTTTATAGCTATATCTTTTTGCTCTCTCCAAATCATAAGGACTGCAGATGACATGGAGGTACATGTACCTTTTAACCAACCACTGAGTCACAGCACAACACACACAGCATATATAGGGTGGGGCACGGGAATCAAGTGTTTTTTGAATAGCTAGTAATCGGCCATTAGGAATGGGAGGGGCGTGCGGTAGGTAGCATTCCATTCCTGGGTTCATAGCATTTAACTTTAACTAACACTCACCTTTATCTTTCAGGTGCCATCATGGAGCAGTGGACGTTAGAACACCGCATGTTCACGTATGATCATTTTGTTAGGAGTGGCGAGTCAGTGACAGCAGTTCAGCGTGCGTTTCGCCGCAGATTCAACATTCATCGAAATGACTCTGTTCCCGCTCGTGACACAATCTTACGTTGGGTTAACAATCTTCGAACAGGAGGCTCAATAATGAAAACAAAACCGAAGGGGCCGCAACGCACTGTGCGTACTCCAGAGAACGTTGAAAGGGTCAGACAAGCGATGTTGCAAAGCCCAGGCCGCTCTGCTCGGAGACATTCAGCTGCACTCGGAATCAGCAATTGTACTGTTAGATGGATTTTGCATGAAGAATTACATTTTCACCCATACAAGTTAGCGATGGTGCAGGAATTGAATGTAAACGATTGCCCCCAACGACTGAATTTTGCACAGGAAATGCTTGCACTTTATGAGCAGAATGAAAACATGATGGTGGTAATGAGTGATGAAGCCCATTTCCACCTTAATGGGGCCGTCAACAATCAAAACTGTCGGTATTGGGCTGCTGAAAATCCGCGACAACTCCATGAAAAACCGCTGCATAGCCCTAAGGTTACAGTTTGGTGCGCGGTGGGAAAGTTTGGCGTCATCGGTCCCTATTTCTTCGAACAAAATGGGGTTACCATTACCATAACATCTGGGCGTTACATTGAGATGGTGAACACCTTTTTCATCCCTGAGTTACGAAGAAGGCGTATTGCTCGTCGACATTTGTGGTTTCAGCAAGATGGGGCCACGCCACACACCGCCAGAGCGTCAATGGCTGTTCTTCGCCCCCTGTTTCCCAACCATCTCATTTCGAGATTTGGTGACATTGCATGGCCCCCTCGGTCCCCTGACTTGTCCACATGTGACTTCTTTCTATGGGGGTACCTCAAGTCACGTGTCTACGAGGACAAGCCCCGTACATTAGATGCATTGAAGGAAGCGATCCGTCAACAAATCATCCAAATCAACAGAGACCTGCTGGGAAGAGTGGAGGCCAATTTTCGTAAACGCCTTCAACAATGCATCGATGGCCAAGGACATCATATGCCAGATATAATTTTTGGTACATGATTATTATGACATGAAATGCTATGTTCTTACGAATGTTGTTCTACCAATATATTTTCTTTACAAAAATAAATATCATTTTCCTGATTATTCCAAAAACACTTGGTTCCCGTGCCCCACCCTTATGAGAAGTTCATAGAGTAGAGTTCATAAGCTTTTTCAATTAAGGGAGTAATGTTTCTTTTATGATCTTGTATCAAATAATCACAGCACATATAACAAACCATTAGGATTATTCACACGACATTTCAAATTATCCTTTTCTTCTTCAAGGTGCTATTTTGTGTAACACATGCACAATTAAATGATTAGGTAAATGGAAAAAAACTAAAACCAAACTTCACTGCACATGGACAGACTCACACCATGAAGCAGCTTGCGGCAGACCAAATTACTCATAACGGCAAGTTACCTATGACAGATAAGACAGAGGGAAAATTGACACATTATGATAGGTATGAACATGTCGGGAGCTGAAATTACATCATCCTACATTAGCCGAAACATTTTCTGCTGGGATAGTTTCAGCTTTGGGGTAGATGCAGTTTTAATAATTTGTTCAATTTATCATCTATATACAAATTTGGTCAAGAATTGAGCCCCAAATTTCTCAAAAACCTGATGTGATGGCAAAATTTCATTAGTATTTTCATAATCAGAGATGAAAAATGTAAAGGAAACTACTACAATCTGAGACTAAAAAATAATGTTGAACAGTGGGCACCCTATACATGATGATTGGAAGCTGCATGTAACCACAATTCACCAGTGTTTTTACCTAATTATTTGCAGCTTCCAGGCACTATCTACAGTAAGTCCCTACTTTTTTTTTTCTTTTAACTCTATAAGATATAGTACCAAAGTTATAGGCACCAATTGTATAGGCTACTTACTTGAGGCAACTTTGTAGAACCTAATTGTGTAGATTACCATTATGAAGACAGGCTTCAGTAATTAATAATTAAGTAGATTGCTGAGGTAATTAAGTAATTATTATTTGGGATCACCAGTTGATTTATCAATGAAAAGAAAATAGAATAGAATACGTGGCTTTTTCCTTTATTAATGAACTTAATATTAGAATAATTAATACAGTATGGTAATACAACACAAAATGTAATGGTTATAAATCAGTTACAAATGGTCTATATTATAAATTAATTGTCAGTATGTATACACAGTCAGATACAACAACAGATTATACATCACATTTTACAGTAATAATTACTAGTTCAATAAGAGACAATAAAAGTTCAATGACACACAATGAGTTCTTTGCATAGACATACAAAAAAAGAATGTAACCCCCACCACATTGAATTGCTATAGTGGTATCTTGGCTGAACAGATATAGGTTGAGAGAAAGAGAGAGTACAATCACACGGATGGTAGAGGTCCAAGTTGCACCTATGTGTGGGCAGGAGGGAATTGTTGCCAGCAGGGGAAGGGGGTACCACTGAAGTGGAATGTGCTGGATCTTCAGAAGTGGCTGGGGGAAAAGGGGTTCCTCCTTGAAGTATACCAGCTTCAGGTGGTTGACTGACACAATGCCTTTGTGGCCAGCATGACTAAGGATGAAAGTTTCATTGCCCCTCTGCAACACCAGAAATGGCTCATCATATGGATGTTGCAAAGCAGGGGGTGGAGTATCATTTCTGACAAAGATGGGGCTGTAGGAACTTAAATTAGTGGAGACTTAAGTTTAATGATTATTCAGGTTATAGGGGAGAGCTGAAAGGTCATGTATGGTGGCCCACAAACCATCAGTGTTTTCAAAGAGGACATGGGGGAGGGCATCAGTCCAATGTGGATCAGAAGTAACCATCCTCAAGGACACCTGCAACTGGTAGTGGAGTCACTCAACAAGGCCATTGGCCATTGGCTGATACTCACTGTAAGGTGGAGTGAAAAAATCAAAAGTGCCAAGATAAAAATTGAGGGGGTCTAGATAGTTGTCTTTTGTCCAGGATTGAACTTTAAAACTGATTTTGAGTGGTTGCATAAAAAAACTGACTGCTACTGGCCAATTTATACAAATCATATGTACACTCAACCAAAATTTGAACCCAGTGACCTATCTCGGGTTCTGGACATGATAGAAAGACAATTTAAAAAGTGTTTATGTATTTTTTACCTCTGAAGCAGATTAAAACATTTGCAGAGGGCAGCAGGGTTAGTAATGCATCAAAAAATCCATATTTCATCATTTTTGCTAAAAAAAAAAAAAAAAAAAAAAAAAAATTTGCCCCTTTTTCTCAAAATATTATTTTTTTTATTTGAAATTATATTTTTCTTTTCAGGTTAAATTTATAGAATTGATAAATACATGTATTTTGATAACCTTATTGCCAAAAAATACTGCATAGTAGCATGTTAAGAAACAGTGACAGTCAAAATTCTTGATGGAGGTCACAGATTTTCAAGCACAGACTCATTCCCCAACAGAAAGCTTGGTAAAGATGTCATCCAATGTGTAATGGCAGAAGAGAACTGGACAACCAGACAAGCAGCTGATACAGTTGCACTAAGTCTGATTAAACACTGGATTTGGGACAATATCTATCCAATTTCACACCCCAGTGTCACCAGCAAGATTAGGATCTAGTTAAAGAATTTTTGAGGCAAGACTCAAATTCTCAGTCCCTTATAAAAAGATTTAAAATATGTCATACTTTTGTAAATTTTGTAGTTACATTTATTTGTTTGTGACAGTAATTTTATTAGTAATCACGTGATTCATTGATTTGCAAATCATAAGAATGATCAGTAATAAATTCTGTTTTGACAAACTTAACTTGGGGGGTTTATAATTGAAATTTGCATTCACAACATTAAAGTTTTGGTAATTTTGTAGGTTTGATAGATATCCAAAAAAGAAACGTGATGACAAGTTCCGGAGTGATCTTTCTTCCTTCATTGAAAAAACTTCCAAGTTGTTTGACATCTTCTGTGAGGACTCAAATCGGAGAAGAGATTTGGAACATTTGTATCAACTCAAAATGACAGAAGAAGACTATGCTTTCTATGAGGACCAGAAAACAGCTAGAATAGGATGATGCATTGGTTTTAAGGAATGCCTTACATCGGCAGACATCAGATACAAAAGGAGAGGAGTACAGCAGGAGCAAGCAAAAGAAAAGAATCAGTGAGTTTGATCTATATAAATTAAAAATCTTTTGATTAATGGCCACCAAAAATCTGGGTTTCTTGAAATGATTGTACTACAAATTATAAAATTTTATTTTTGTATCTTCGGTAAACTACCTTGTATCATAACACAGGAACAAAAAAAAAAAAATTTTCTTGGTGCCTGAGATTTTAGACCTTATTCTGGATATTTTCATGCCACTGATTCAGAAAATATCATCCATTTTGTTCTAGCAGCTCTAGTTTTTGAGATATTGCATACATCATTACCTACTTTATTACCCTTCTGGAATGGTATTATGAGTTGCTCGTAAATCTAAATGCATCTGTATAATTAAATTGTAGCTATGATTTTGCTGATGTTGCTGTTTTGCATGTGTATTGTACATGTACTAACGTGAATTCTTTCCTGTTACAGGTGTTGACATGACTTCATCACGAAGAAAGTGTTTAAATCATCCAGATGTGTTTTGTTTTATCTGCGGAGAGTACACGTTCATTGAACAGAGAAAAACTATTACTGATTTTGTGAAAAAAGCTTATTTTGCCTATTTCAAAGTACAACTAGGGGACCAAGATAAGCCATGGGCTCCTCATGTTGTGTGTAAAATGTGTACGGAGCATCTGCGGCAATGGACCAACGGAAAGAGGAGGTGCCTGAAATTTGGTATACCAATGGTATGGAGAGAACAGAGAACACCACAGTGATGACTGTTACTTTTATTTGGTGAATATAAAGGGCATCAATGGACGTAACTGGAGTAAATGGACATATCCTGACATAGACTCAACTAGACGGCCTGTTTCACATTCAGATGAGATACCTGTCCCATCATTCAGCCATCTTCCAGAGCTCCCTCAAGAAGATGATGAATCTGCTACTGACAAAGAAGGCATATGTGGGCAAAATGACAGTGATTTCAAAGGACCATCATCAGTTGCAGAAGGTTTTAGTCAACACGAATTAAACGACCTCATAAGGGACTTAAGTCTTTTGAAGAAATTGTCTGAATTGTTAGCTTCCAGGCTGGGAGAAAAAAATTTACTGCTGCTGGGAACCAAAATCACGTTATATCGCGACAGAGAAAAGGATTTACTGCCCTTCTTCTCAAAAGAGAACGATTTAGTTTTCTGCAACAATGTGCGCGGATTGCTGATGAAAATGGGCATATCAGAATACACACCAAGTGAATGGCGGTTATTCATAGATAGCTCCAAACGGAGCGTAAAATGTGTTCTTCTACACAATGGCAACAGATACAGATCAATCCCAATTGGTCACTCAGTCGGTATGAGAGAAGAGCACGGGACAGTCGCCCTAGTCCTAGAAAAGATATCATACCGAGACCACCAATGGGTGATCTGTGTGGATCTGAAGATGGTGAATTTTCTCCTGGGCCAGCAGAGCGGGTACACCAAGTACCCGTGCTTTATATGTCTCTGGGACAGTAGAGCTAAAGATGAACACTGGGTGAGAAGACAGTGGCCTCTGAGAGAAAACATGGTGGTTGGAGAAAAAAATATCATCAAAGAAGCTTTGGTTGACAGAGAAAGGATCATATTGCCACCACTGCACATCAAACTAGGTTTGATGAAACAATTTCTAAAGGCTTTGAACAGAGATGGGACGTGTTTTGGCTACATATGTAGAAAATTTCCTGCGCTGAGCATGGAAAAGCTAAAGGCAGGTATTTTCGATGGGCCGCAAATCCGGGAACTCATGAAAGACCAGCGTTTCCAAGATTCAATGGACAACATTGAGGCACATGTGTGGTCATCATTTAGTATGGTTGTGAAGAATTTCCTTGGGAACTATAAGGCCGATAACTACGGTGAACTAGTGGAGAATATGCTCTCTTCTTTTTGTAAACTTGGCTGTAAAATGAGCATCAAACTGCATTACCTCCACAGTCATTTAGATCATTTCCCAGATAACCTCGGTGATCTAAGCAAGGAACAGGGTGAATGATTTCACCAAGAACTAAGGACCATGGAAGAATGGTACCGCAGAAGATGGGATACTCACATGATGGCAGATTACTGCTGGAGCATCCAACGCGAATGTCCTGGCACATCTCATCGCAAGAAATCTCAGAAACGCGGTTTATGTGATATGTCTCAATGAAAGAACTTTTTTTGCCATTTGTCTCAAGCTTGTTTGAATTTAAGAAATATTTTTCGTACCTTATGCTTGTTTGATGTTAATACACCATTTTTGCTGACATTCATCATACTTTTGTATTCAATTGACAACAACAGTGATTGCCAGTCAGCAATTATATAATATTATATACATTATATAGAAATATATATAGATATATATCATATCTTGATAAGCAGAGCTGATGGAGAAAAACTAATGTCATTTTTAGAATCAGCGACCTCAATATACCCAGAAACAGGTCTAACATCTAAGTCACCAAAAGTTGTGTTCCCCAGTGTAATCATATTGTATTTTATTATCTCAGGGGAGGAGCTCAGAAGAGTTTTTAAAGTTGTTCCATCAAGCTCAGCAGCAATACATGACAGTGATCTCAACAGGCTCTCAAGTCAGGGGAGCCTGGAATCACATGATGAAACAGCTGGTGTCAGTGAACAACAGGAATCCAAGACAGAACAAAATAGGAAGAGTCTACCAAACCTTGCTCAGCAGTGTGACAGGTACCATATACTGTATAGTTTAAAATATAAGTATGCTTTGAACACTCTTGACAATACCTTTGAAAAAATGATTTATAATCCATGTAGCATTGCTAATAGTTAGAGTCCAAATCTTGAACACTGCTGCCCAATGAACATCTTGTTAGAATATTAACTTGTCATAAAATAAATGTCTTTTACCAGGTATCAAGTAAGTGACAGAGCCAGAGCAGCAGTTGCATCAGCAGTTTTAGAGGATTATGGAATTATCACTACTACTACTAAGATGGATGTAATTGACAGGTAACAGTCCAATTATCTTGTACATTAGTATCTGATTCAAATCAAACATTTCACAAAGAGGCATACATTTCAAACAAGTGTTGAAATTTAAATATTGTTAGTCAAAACCTATGGAGCTTGCTTAAATTGTCTTTAAAATTGAGTAAATTTGCACAATGAACTTTGCAGGAACAAGCTGAGAAGAGAACGTGAAAAATATCGTAAAGCCATAAGAAATGAGGAGGGTAAATTGTTTGAATTGGTGGATGCTATTTATGTGGGAGGTCGCAAAGATGCAACAATGGTGACAGTTGAAGTGAATGACAAATATTACAAAAGAACTGAGCTAGAAGAGCACTATATAATTGTAGGAGAACCTGGTAAGATTTAAAATTTTGATATTTAGTTTGCATTTTTTAACAGATATTACTCAAAATATTTATTAAGATGAATTTTGGATACAGAAATTAGATATAAACCCTGAAATATCTAAAAAATTATCTCTAATTTCTGAATACTATTTCAGGTGATTTCTACCTCTCACATGTAACTCCAAGTAATGGCAAGGGGTCAACTATTGCAACAGAGAAATACAAGGCCCTCAAAGACACTGAATTACAAACCAAACTTGCCATGATAGGATCTGATGGGACTAATACAATGACTGGTTCAAATGGTGGAGCCATCAGATGCCTGGAAGAACTGCTTGGTAGACCTTTGCAGTGGAGCATTTGCCTACTACACTATAATGAGCTCCCCCTTCATCACATCTTTGTTACTCTGAATGGAACAACAAAGAGCTCAGACTCATTTTCAGGAAAGATAGGGGTTGAATTTGTGGAAGTGTATCTCAGTGGGATGTGATTTCATTCAAGCCAATTAGGAATTCAAAATTTCCAGTTATTCCTAACGAAGTACTGGAGGACCTCAGCACTGATCAGTATTATGTTTACAGAATCTGTATGGCTGTTATGCTTGGCTGTGTTGATCCTGATCTTGAGCAACTTGAAGTTGGACTGATCTGTCATTCAAGGTGGTTGACTCTGGCATGTAGAATCCTCAAATTTTATATATCTCAAAGGAAGCATTCCAAAGTTCTGGTCACACATGCAGAGTTTTGTATCTTGGTCTATTTTCCAAGTTGGTTCCAGATCAAGGAGTATCAATGCACAGATGGTGCTAAGAACTTTTATGATATGCTCCAAAGGATCCTGAAATTTCCTCACAAAAAAATCAGGGAGATAACCCTAAAAACCCTCTAATGAAATGCTCACCCTGAGAAGGTATTAATTGCCATGCTTGCTGATTCAAACCCATAAACCCACAACTTTGAAGCTAAGAAGGTACAGTGGGCCCTTGTTGTTCGTGATTAATTGGGACAAAGAAAAATGTCACAAATTATGAAATCACAAACAAGATCCATCTTCAATGTAAAATGGCTAATTGGTTCCAAAAGCTCAAGGATAGCAGTGTAAAATATCCTTAAAACGTCAAAAAAGTTTTATTTTAATAAAATACACACAATACAGGGTGTTTCAAAAGTCCCTCATTATTTTTAAAATTTTATTAAAATAGCAATTACAAGAGGAACCATATGACAATTTGGTTGCTGAGTCTACGATTCATGAGAATTTTGGTGGCATCAAACTTGGCTTCATAAGTCTACTGGAAAGTCACTGGTACACCTCAACGTGGGCACCGTCTTTTTCTAAACAAGCGAGCCACCGTTTTACGCATTGTTGGCCGACATTGGACAACATTTCGGGAGTAACAGAAGCACACGCATTCCTGATCCGTTCTTCTAGTGTGGGGAGGACTCGCGGCTTGGTGGCGTACACTTTGCTCTTAATGTAGCCCCACAAAAAGAAGTCGCATGGGGTAAGATCAGGCGAGCGAGCAGCCCATTCGATGGGACCACGGCGACCAATCCACCGATCCGGGAACTGCTTATTCAGAAATGAGGGAACCTCACGCGAGTAATGAGCAGGGGCACCGTCTTGCTGGAAAATGACTTCTTGCATGTCAGCTACAGCTGACAGTTGGGGGATGCAGAACTCCTGAAGCATACGAAGGTAATTGTCTCCATTGACATTCACGGAATTTCCATCTTGATCCCGGAAGAAGAACGGACCAATCAGCCCAGCTGAGGAGATGGCACACCAGACAACCAATTTCGGCGTGTCCCTTTCATGTTCACGGATCTCCGCAGGATTGTGAGTTCCCCAGATGCGGGTGTTGTGCCGATTGACGCGACCAGAAAGGTGGAAGAGAGCTTCGTCGCTGAACCACATGTGCTCCAGGATCGATGGGTCTCTTTCGTAGTGATGCAGCAGTGTCTCACACATCTCCACCCGGCAATTGTAGTCTTGAGGTTCCAGCTTCTGAACCACCTGGATCTTGTACGGATACAGCTTGAGACCACGCCGCAAAATCCGTTGGATAGATGTTGCGCTGATGTTCAGTTCCGCAGCAACTCGGCGAATGGACTTTCCTTGACTCTGAGTAAACGCCTCACGGACAGTTTCGACATTCTCCTCACTCCACCCACTTCGAGGTCTTCCTGATCGTGGTTTGTCCTTTATGGATCCAGTCTCCATAAACTTCCGGTTGGTGGTGACGATGGTGTTCCTATCCGGTGCATAATGCTGTCCGTAGACTGCCCGGAATCGTCGCTGCACTTCGACCACAGATTGAAAAACCTCCTGCCATGCAGCGATTTTACACCTCTGCTCTAGTCAGCATGGTAGCAGAAGAAAATGGAGCAAAACTTCAAATGTAGACTCAAAAATATTCTCAACTACTGAGTAAGAGTTTACCACAAGATGAACGTCGTTGGTCGATTAGCTGCAAAGAAAATTTAAAATCAAATTAGTGAGGGACTTTTGAAACACCCGGTACAGGTATACTAAAGCAATACATATTATTAAACAATGATTCGCATCAAACACTAATAAAAACCAATACCATTACTGTAATATTAACATAAACAATGATTTTTATGTAAATAAAACTTTTTACTGTATGTTATACAAAGCAATATTATTACATAAACAATTATGTAAAGCAATAATATTTTATAAACAACTAAATAACACACTATATAGCCTATAGTACACTGGCATTGAAGAGCACAAAATGAGACAACCTCACTCAGTGAAAGACATAGTGCGACTGAGCCTGCATCAACCTGCATGGGCAGCATTGTAGATGTCATGTGACAAAATCACGAATTTGCAGAGTCAATCACGAATTTACTGAAACATGGCAGTAAAATGGGTCATCATGAGTTTGCGGAATCACGAACAGCAAGCCTCTCAAACAATGAGGGTCCACTGTACTTTTGGTCGGAGGAAATGAATCAGTTGAAACAGTGATAGACAATGACTTCAAAGGTGGTGACCTGATAATTGATTCAGATGAGGATACTGAAGTCCCAGAATTACAGCCTGACTGAGTGTTGTGAGAGATGGTATCAGGAGATTTATGGTGCCTAAAATCAATAACGAAGCTAGAGGGCATCTCAAAATGATAAAATTAAATTCACCTGACATTCATGAGCCCTCTATTATAGCATCTCTAACCAATGAAGAACTCATAAACATAAGAAAGGAAGCACAAACTCAACCAGCCTTGTCATAATCAGGCTGTAGAGAGGCACATTAAACTTGTAACAGAGGCTTCCTCAACTGTGGTAGGATTTGAACGTTGTGATGGCATTATTCAACAAAAGATAAAATCAAGAAAACTAATGAGTGTTCAATACAAAAATACAATATTCTGAAGCTGTTTAGACAATTATTTTTTATTACTTTGTTTAACGAGTTATACTTTAAATTAATCTTAAGTTGATTTGTGATATTTTCAGTAGAAAATTGTACATATTTAGTTATTTAATGGGGGGGTGGGGGTGGGGATGAGGACTGAAAATTGCAATTTTTGGCCAAAAATAATATAAATATGGATTTTTTATGCATTATTGACCCTGCAGACCTCTGCAAATGTTTTAATCTGTTTCAGAGGTAAAAAATACATCATAAACAGTTTTTAAATTGTCTTTCTATCCCGATAAATTAGAGAAGTGATAATTAAGGTGATGTGAATAGGCGCTAATTATGACTGCAACTAGTAAGATTCTCAATGAAAAATCTCTCAACTTTGTCTCATCCGTTGGAAAATGTCCAGAACCCAAGATAAGTCACTAGGTTTAAATTTTGGTCACACACACATGCAATTTGTATAAATTGGCTGGTAGCAGTCAGTTTTTTGGTTTTAAAGTTTAATCCTGGACAAAAGACAACTATCTAGACCCTGTAAGCAGTGGTTTGAATACAGGAACAAAGCCAGGTCAGGCTCCTCCATAAAGTGGATTCAAATTGGTGCGCACAGTCAGTGGTAATGGTAAATGGGATGTTGAAGCAGGAGACCCAACTGCTGATGAAGGTGCATGCAGCTGATTCCATGGTAATGTTTCATATCAGAATTGCCTTGGATCAACACAGTGTTATAGAGAGCAATATCAATATTGATATGCACCAATTTAAAGACCTTGAAGAATGCAGGCACAGGTACAGGACTGAGCAGTGTCAAAGGAGAAAGAAGAGAAAAGGCACAACTGCACCAAAATAAGCTTCAATTTTACAAAAATAAATAAATAAATAAATAAACAGGCAGTCCCTGACTTACAAACAGGTTATGTTCTTGAACCCCATTTGTAAGATGAACTGTTCATAACTCAGATAAAGAAATATTGTACATTCGCATGAAATTATAGTAAATACCTGTACCTGCCTGTAATAATGTAATAAATATTGTATTCTGAAGTATAGTTAATAAAACATAAAATGAAGTAACATGGAATGAAAAAATAAAGCATTTTTAATTTGCATGTCAGACAGGAAAAACCAATACTATTTTATGGGAGTTCAATTCATAAGTGAGGATGTTCATAAGTTGCACATTTGTATCTTAGGGACTGCCTGTATACTGTAAATATATACAGCCTTAGCTAAAAGTATTAGCCACCCTACTTATATGGGTAATAGTGTTATTCCAGTGTCTTTTGAGGTTAGAAAAAAATATAAATCAAGAAGTAAGTTGATTCTGAAATATTTTAATACCTAGTACACCCACCATTTGCCTTTATTACAGCTTGAATGCATCTTGGCATCAAATTGACTAATTTTTTGCAAGTTTCAATAGGCATTTTTTTGCCATTCTTCAAGAAGCTTAGCATGAAGTTCAGCTTTAGACAAAGACTTATATCTCTGGACAACCTTGCCTAATACTGCCCAGGTGTTCTATGGGATTAAGGTCTGGGCTTTGGGGAGGGGCCACTCCTAAAGTTTGATTCCTTTTGCATCAAGCCAATTTGGAGTTGCTCAAGATGTGTGGCAAGGTGCATTACCTTGCTGGAATGTAATGTCACCTTTGCTTATTCCTGGGTAAAGCTTTTCCATAGATGGGTGCAGAACTTGCTCTAACATGGCAGTATACAACGAGGAATTCATCCTCCCCTAGCACAAAACAGTTTTCCAACTCCTCTAGAAGACACGCAGCCCCAAACCATTATGCTACCACCAGCAAATTTCACTGTAGGGACAATACATTCTGGCTTGTATGCTTCACCTACTCTTCACCTTACAAACATTACACCAGGAGCGCTGAAAATCTGAAAGGGTCCAAGAGAAATCAAACTTTTTGAGATTCCCTATAAAATCCAAAAGGCAGGGTATTTATCAATTTTGATGGTACAAGGAAATAGAAGAAGGGTTTTACTACTTACCTCAAAGTTACTTTTGTCTGATCAAAGCACTTTCCCCCAATCATCAGAGGTCAAATGTTGGTGTTTTTTTCCCCATTCAAGTCCTGGGCCATTCCATGGTGATGGTCATAACAATATCAACTTTTTAGGAAACATTTCACTACTACAACAAGAATACAAGAATTTTGATGAAACTTTTTATATCTGATGTTAGGGTGTATATATAGGGTAAGGTGATTAAAAAAAAAAAATCAGTTTTTTTTTTAATTGTTCAACCTGTATTTTTGTTCCCTATGACAAAAAAGTAGTGTATGCGGAATTTGGTGAATTTTAAATAAAATTTACTATGTGCTACCAGGCGTCAAAGTTTCCCTTTTTTCAATTTGTTTGTTTTTACAGCTTATGATTTTATGTTTAAGTGTTCATATTTCAGAATTTTTAATTAATGGTTTATATACTAGCTTGCTTTTAATTGTTGTTTGGAACTCATAATTTTGATACCTATTAATCAATTATGGAAGCTAGGCCTAACTCATCATCACCTAGTTGCTCAGTTGGGAGAAGTTCAACGAGAAAAGAAACTGAAGTATGGCTAATTGGGCAGCCCTCTGCAGTACTAAAAACATCCGTATTACCATCAGAGAAGGAAATGATGGCCCTCTTCATGCACTACAGAAATATTAAAAAGCGAGGCATTAGAGAATCATGCTGCTCTACTGCGGATGATGTGCTAGCAGTTTGGAAAAAAGCAGGAATACCAGCAAAACAAAGAATATGTGTAGTAGATAAAATTCAAGGAATACTGAAGGAATGGCAGCTGCTTAAGAAAAACAAAGCAAACAAATTGAAAAGATCACAAAATTTAAATAATAAAGAAGAAAAATGGAAAGATAAACTGGAAAACTTATTTGACATTGCTCATGAGAATCTGTTGCTAAAAAAGAGCAAAAAGTAGCAGAAAAGCAACAACGTTATGAAAAGAGGAAAGCAGAAGAAGAGATCAAAAGAAAGAAGAATGAAGAGGCTGTCATACTCACCAGTACATCAGAATCAGAGGAGAGTAAAAGTGATGAATCTCGGTTTCTGTGCTGCACAACCTTCAACATGGAAAAGTAAGGTTGGCAAACGAAGAAAATTGTTTGATGATAAATTATTAGGAAGTCTTGATGTTGCAAAATTGAGTGACAGAAATGCATCTCTAGTTTTAATGCCAACAATTCAAAGTCTAGGAAAAAATCCAGAAGAGTACAATGTTAGCTACTCTTCTATTCATAGAGAGGATAAAATATAGAAAGAAAATTGCAGAGAACCTGAAAGAAGAATTCAAGCCAGAGGTGCCCCTAACAATTCACTGGGATGGAAAATTAATTGAAGATATTACAGGAATGTATATTGTTGACCATCTGCCTGTACTGGTTTCAGGAGAAGGCATTGATCAACTTCTTGGTGTGCCTAAACTGGATTCAGGTACTGGTCTCCTGACAGCAAATGCTGTGTATCAGACATCGCTTGAATGGGGCATCTGCAAACGAATAAAATGCATGTGTTTTGATACAATGGCAGCCAATACTGGTACTAGAAATGGTGCAGCTATTCTTCTAGAACAAAAATTCGACAACAATTTATTGTGGCTGGCATGTCAACACCACATATTTGAAATTATGCTGGAAGCTGTTGTTTCAAAGTCTTTATCACCATCTTCTGGCCCAGATATAGTCCTTTTTAAGAAGTTCAGAGAAAAATGGTCAAGCATTAATAAGGAGGACTACGAAACAACATTATCAGATCCAGATATCTATGAAAATATTCATGACATCAAAGATGACATAATTACATTTGCAGCAAATCAACTAGATACATTCCAACCAAGAGACGATTACCTAGAACTATTGCAGTTAACAATTATTTTTTTGGGAGGTGAACCAAAAGGTAGCATCAAATTTAAACATTCAGCAGGAATTCATCAGGCTAGGTGGATGGCCAAAATGATATATTCATTAAAAATTTTTATGTTCAAATCTCAGTTCAAAAATTCAGTAAAAGACAAAAAAGGACTAAAAGACATCTGTCTATTTGCTACTCGGTTATATGTAAAGGCATGGTTTACAGCTCCTGTGCCATCTTGCACTCCTCATCTTGATCTGGAATTATTACAGAATCTTGTAGTCTACAAACAAATAAATGACACAATTGCATCTGTTACTATTAAAAAACTGTTAGGTCACCTCTGGTACCTATCAGAAGAACTGGTAGCCTTGGCCTTTTATGATGATGAAGCGCCTACTGAAACAAAAAACAAAATGGTAAAGGCCTTGCAAAATACAACAGAAACTCTTCCTGCAAAATGGGCTTTTCTAGATCCTGCACTTATTCCAACAAAGAAATTAGAAGATTTTGTCACATCAAATACTCAAAGATTCTTTACAATAACAGAATTTAGTTCAAAATTTTTACTCAAAGATGCTAAAGAATGGCATAATGATGAAGAGTATAACTCCACTAAGAAATCTATCAAACAGTGGAAAGTTGTGAATGATATAGCGGAAAGAGGAGTGAAATTAATGGATGAATATAATAAAATACTAACACATGACGAAGATCAAAAACAATTCTTGCTACAAGTAGTGAAAAACTACAGGGCTGTTTACCCTGATAGAAAAAAGAAGCATTGATGAAGTAAGGACAGCTAATGTCTCAAATATCATGCTAATTTAATTATGCATGCTTGTGGTTATGGTAGGCATGACTCCAGATTTGAAAAAATTTACTGGAGCACAGCTCTGAATTTACTTTTTTTCCCCTTACACCACTAGATAGGTTAATGATAGTAAACTCTTGAATTGACGACATACCAATTACAAATTGTTTTAGCTAAACATAATAATACAATAATGTACAGTTTATAACTCACCTTAAGTTTATTTATTCATTGCAGCAGCAATGTATTGATTTACACTTGCTTAAATGGGCTATGGAAATGTCAAATTTGTTGCTTTTTGCTTTATTAGATTTGGATGCAACACTTGAACTTGAAGGCATATTTTGACTCTTCTCTTTATTAACCACAACAGCTTGGTGAGTTTCTTTTGTTAGGCGCAAAATTGCATTCAATGTCTTCTGGATTTGGGAATTTTCAAATTCCTCTAAAGCAGTTTTGTTAGTCTGATGCGCAGATTCCTCACTTACCTTTTGTTTCTTAGGTGGAGGAGAAGCACTTTCTTCAGTCTGTGAAACATCTAGTGAAAAAGTTTCATTTTCTAGATTAGCAGTTGATGAAGTTGGTTCATTTTTCTGAGGTCTAGCACTAGCACATTTTGTGAACAAACTAAATGACTGCTTTGCCATATCTCTTTGCTGCACTTCATCCTGGTATTTCTTTACTGCAATATCTAAGCTGTGGGCCCAAACTCTGGGACCTCTTGTATTGTAACAAATATTTTTTTGGGAATTAAAATGTTCCTCCCAGTTTTGCTTCTTTGAATATTTGTTCTTGCATTGACCACAAAAGTAACCCCTTTTAACACCCTCACTTTTCTCTCCAACTTCATCAATATTAGGATCCATTATTGATTATTGACTACCTGAAAAAATACAAAATAAGTAAAAGTTAGTAAATATAGTATGGTAAAAGTGAGTAAAAGTAAGTAAATATAGTACAATGAAAGTAAGTAAAAGTAAGTGCTTTAAACTTAGTAAAAGTAAGGAAGAGTAAGTAAAAGTAGGTAAGTTAAAGTAAGTAAAAGTAAGTTTAAACTTAACTAAACTTTTCAATTCTAGAGTCATGGTGGATTACTTAAAACCGCACAAGTAATTATCTGGCCAATTTATCAAACCTGGCCGAGATCAATGGAACATAGTCCAATCCTGATAATTTTATATTTAAAAAAATATACGTTTTAATAAAATTTTAATTATCAAAATTGAAGCTTAACAAAAAATAAAAATAATTGTTAAATATGGAATTACCAACTAAACTTAAAATAACTAAATTTGTAATTAAAAAAAATTGGTTTGTACAAGAACGTATACGCAAAAAAATTGCATAACGTCTAGCGGATGAACAAAACCCAAACCCAAATTTACTTTTTCTCATGGTCAAATTTACTGGAGCAATGCTCCCAAGATCCCAGGAATCTGGAGTCATGATGGTAGGACCTATGGGGGAGCTTTCCACATTAAAAAAAAGCAATGCGCCTTGTACTGTACCTCCTGGGTGGTGTGGAAAACTGTACAACAATATTGGAAAAATTTGACAATTTGAGTCATTCTGTCAATTTTTAATTGCTGGTAGCAACCCCTAAAAACTAAAAATTTTCTAAAATATTTTAGGATAGTTGTTTTTATGCTGAAATGAACCATTTAAAGGGTTGAACACATTAAAATATATAACAAAAATTTTTACCCCCATATTTGAATCACCCTAATATAGGGGTATATGGTGGCATACTTGATTTAAGATTTGATTGTTCTGTTTTTTTTTGTACATACTCCCAAACAGCATGATGGTCAAAACTCGCAGAAAGTGGCATAAATAAGTTATTGGTGATCATTGTAAAATATTTGCGAATTGTGGCAAGACATCAGAATTTAGTTGGCATATAGGTATATACACTAGTAAGGTTATTACACATCCCCATTTTCTGGGGTTGTATGTTGTACATTTGGAGCAGTTAACCTAAATATACTGTGACTGTCGCAACAATTTTGTCACTGGTGGGGAGATGATGCGACTGTCACAGATAATTTTGGCTATTGCTCCATTTAGATATAGGTAATATATGAGGGCCACTCAATATATTTTGCCCCACCTTTTTTTTTTCTTTCCAAGTTTCCTTGTAAGTTCCAGAAATTTTGTACACAGGTAGTTACATACCTTTACAAGTTTTTATTTTTCCACATAGTCTCCATCCTTTTCTACGGCTTTCCTCCACCTTGAAACAAGGGCCTTTATTCCTTGCTGGTAAAAATCTGCTGGGTTCTGCTGGAGCCACCTCTTAACCTCCTCAACCTCATTGTCACTGAAACTTTCTTCCATGAATAGCATCCTTCAATGGCCCAAACAAATGGAAGTCTGAAGGTACCAGATCTGGGCTGTATGGAGGGTGGGGTAACACAGTCAAGCACATTTTTGTGATGGCCTCTCTTGTTTGCAAACTGTTGTGTGGTCTTGCATTATCATGCAAAAGAAGGACATCTTCCAGTTTTCTCTCCAGTCAAACTCGCTTTATACGTCTCTGGAGTCTCTGTACAGTAGCAATATATGCCTCCGAGTTGATTGTTTGTCCTTTCTTCATAATGTCCACCAGAATCACCCCTTTCATGTCCCAGAAGATGGTGGCCATAACCTTTCCTGCAGAGGGAGCCATTTTGAACTTTTTCTTGCATGGGGAGTCTGCGTGATGCCACTCCATGGAGTGGCATTTTGTTTCAGGTTCAAAGTGGTGTATCCAACAGAGCTGGGCACTTGCGGTTTTTTTTTGCGGTACTGCGGTACTACCGTGTTGGTCGGTACCGCGGAAAGTACCGCAGGAAATTTGAATGCGGTAGCGGTACTGCTGTACTTTCAGCGATCCTTTGCGGTACTGCGGTAGTAGTACCGCAGTACCGCAAAAAAACGCGCAAAAAAACGCAAGTGCCTAGCTCTGGTATCCAAGTCTCATCCCCAGTCACAATTTATGAAAGGAAGTCATCCCCTTCTGTCTTGTATCGAACCAATGACTCAGAAGCAATTTCTTTTCTTTGGGCTTTGTGATCTTCAGTCAGTTTGCGAGGAACAAACCATGCACACACTTTTGAGTATCCCAGTTGCTGAATTATCGTATTCACACTTCCTTCACTAATTCCTAGCTCCAATGATAGTTCCTGGTATGTGATGCGCCGATTTGATCAAATGATGCTGTTAGCACATTGCACAGTGTAAGATGTCACAGCTGATGCCAGGTAACTGCTGCATTGGCTGATCATTGAGGCTGGCTCTCCCTTTCTCCAATGATCTCTCACATTCAGACCAGCATCCAACTGTGCTTTGATCAACAGTAGTTATGCAAGTGTTTTGTAGACATTTGTGAATATTTCCAACTGTTTACTTCAATGTCAGACACTATTTTCAAAACTGCGTTAACCATCGTTTTATACAAGGAGGGGAGGTTCAAACTGGAAAAATCTGGTTATATGTGAAGCGCAGAAAGTTCAAACTTATGGCCCAAAAGACATTTCAGCCCCATGGCCTATGATTTAGCTAAGAAAAAAGGGTGGGGCAAAATATATTGAGTGTCCCTAGTAGAAGCATAAATTATGTATGCACATCAGCTTTACACACACCCACACACACACAGTGGGTAAAAATAAAGTGACCCCTTAGAGGGAAACTGTTATATTAAAAAAAGTAAAGGGACTAGAGCTCCCAAACTTCATAAATGCTTACCTTAGCATGTTGTTCGTCTTAATTGAGAAGTTACTCCATGTGCCCCCATTCCTATTCAATGCAGGCCTCCAAATGTGGACACCACTGATCAATACACCTGTTTACATATTGAGACACCTTCTCCCAGCCGAGCAGAATTCTTTCACATAGTTCATCAATGTCTCTTATATTGGTACCAGGGCTATAAACTTTGGACTTCAGGGCTTCACAAACACCATAATCTAGTGGTGAAAAATTGGGGCTACTAGCTGGCCACATATTATGTTTGATAAAATCCAGTGTTTCATTCTAAAGGAATGTGACAGTTTGACATGCTCTGTGAGCAGGGGCTCCATCTTCTTGGAAAGTATATCTTTCACTACTAATTCATCGAATATCAGTTAGATAGAGTGAAAGATATTCTTTCCAACAAGACAGTCTGGTGTGCTCTGTGAGCAGGGGCTCCCCTGCTCACAGAGCACACCAGACTGTCACATTTCTTGAGAACAAAACCAGATTTTATCAAACCCAATATGTGGCCAGTAGCGTGTAGCATCATTGGGCAAAGTGTAATGGATCAAGAGGCACATTTCAGGTTTTGTACAATTGACCTCCCTAAATTCAAAAATGAAAACAGGATTTTTTTGTGACAAATGCAACAACACCTTTTTCGCATGTGAAAATCATGAAAATTGCTAGTTACCCATAACTTTTGGACACTTTTTGACCTCTTACCAGGGCTGGATTAAGGCCAACTGATGCCCTAAGCACAGCCCAACAATGGTTCCCCCTCGACCCTTCCATTGTCTAACTGACAAGACATTAAGACTCAATAAGTGCTGAATGTGAAATAATAGATTAAAAATTCAGTTTTCTTCCAGGCCATCCCCCCGGCCAGACCCCACAACTATATTAAATATAATCTGTTTTTTAATTTTATTTATTTAACACTAAATAGCAGTAAGCAATATAAGCAAATTATTTACTTATAACTAGGGCAACAGGAAAAATGCAAATTTTCAACACTTTTTTATTCATTTTTTAAAAAACTATTGTAAGGGAAAAATGCAAATACAAAAATTTATTGAAAACAATTCTTTCTACAGAAATCGATGTTGGTGGTCAATTTTTGAAAAAAGAAATTCTAATGAAGAAATATCATTATTTGTACGAAACAAAACATCTTTTATTCCATTGCTTTCTAACCTTGAAGATACATAGCATTTCAACATACATGGATCAAAAGATGCAAAATAATGCTTATTGTTGCCTATTTATAACTTTATTTATACTTTAAAAAGTTTTCTCTGTGGTGCCCCCTTCCCTTGGTGCCCTAAGCACGTGCTTATTTTGCTTAATGGTTAATCCAGGCCTGCCTCTTACAATGTACTACTTTTCAGGAAAAATAGAAAAATTTATTTTTGGAATAAACATATACACTGTAGGTAGGTAGGTAGGTAGACTAGATAGTTTTATTTAGTAAATGATACATTAAAATCTTGTTTAGTTTTGAATAACAGCATAAAGTCAGAGGATTTAAGTACTGCTCTAATGTAACCATCTCTTGAATCCTTTCCATACACTGCCCCAGACGCTTCAGTTACCATCCTAACACAGCGTTCTACACCTTGGGAGTGACATGGTATCCGGACAACAAGGGGCTCTTCAGTGTTCTTATCAAGTTGTTCGACAGAGAACTGCTTCATGAGTGGTGGTTCCATTGTGCACTCCTCCACTGGTGGAAGTAAATCTTTCAAATTCTGAGCACTTTGTTTGATCTTTGGTGGCCAAAATTCTGACTTGCTGTTGAGCAGGTTTGGGACCTCGTCAATGGTCTTGATTACTTCGATTGCCAATTTCTGGTTTGCTTGATCTGCATCTGCAAGTATTACCAGTAGAACATTTTTAGGGTGAGCCCTATATGCATTTCTTTGGATCACAGGCCATGTGACAATCTTGCTAGCTGGTGGCAGTAATCGTAGCAGCTTGATTTGCTCGAGGAAATGTTTTGGGCCATCTGTGCACCTTGGATGGCACTTGATGCTAAACCACATGGGTCCATAGTGGCACACGACAAACTGTGTGAGTGAATACAGTTCATCACTTGGCTGCGCCATCGCTACATATGGCAGTTGTAACCCATCTTGCATGGGAGATTGGTCCAGGCTTTTCTCGTAGAAGATCTTCATTAATGACACCAGTCCTTATCGCTTTCATCATTCTGTAGAGGTAGGCTTGGTCACAACTCAATTCAGTAAGGTCAACATCCAGGAGTGTGTGGCCATCAGCAATACATTGAATTCCTCTAGAGGAAAGTGGCAAACTTTCACCTGTGGCCAAAGCTTTGCCAATTGGTCCTTTCCATTGAGTTGCAGATTATGTTGGGCTGATGAGTTCCTTGCACAAGTGGCGCAGTGGGAGTTCATTTAAATGCAGACTACAGATGAACCAGTGCAAAGGGCGACCCAGGCAGCACTCTAGCAGGTGTATTGCTCCACTTCTATGCCCTGTGTTTGTGGCTGTGCTGTCAGCTCCCACTGCAATTATCTTGTCTGCAATACCCATTTCTTCAATCGCATTTTGAAGTCCATCCACAATGACAGTGCCAGTTCCTCGTTCCAGTGTCAGATGGCTTAGATCAGTGATGCACAAACCCTGGCCCGCAGGCCAAATGTGTCCCCCACGGGTGTTTTCAGTGGCCCCACGGGTCTTTTCAATTCAATGAAAAAGTTAGAATATAAAAGTGACCCAATTTATGACTTAGATGGAAAGTAAGTAGGCTAATACATTTAGTTATTTTCTTCGCTTGGCCCTCACATCAAAAAAGTTTGTGCACCACTGGCTTAGATAGAAGGTTCCAGGCTCTCTGACCAGCACATAGTGGTCCTCAACTTTCTTTGTGCTGTACCATTTGTTCCCCTTTTTCTCTTTGACAAGTGTCATGTCTTTCCACCCAACAAAAAATAAAGCAGTGACTTCCACATCGTGGTAAGTTACTGCTTCCTTCCTTCAGATCCCTCTGTACCTTCTGCCATGCTCTCCATACTTTGTGGTGGTCAATTACGTTTATCTGATCATCAGAACTAATGATGCCATAGTCAACCAATATTGCAGTGCTGATAGCTGCAGCAGCCCTGTTCGATACACCATACCAGTCAGCTTCCAAAGCAACAGTGGGAATTGGTGTGATGTTCCTGTCCTCCTGGGCACTATCACCCATCCACTCATCACCAACACTTTCACCACTCGAGTCTGCTTCTGCTTGAGCTGATTCTACCACATCCGCAGAGGATGCTACCTCTTGCCATTCCATTTTTCTTCTATTCTCTTCTTCTTGTCTTTCTTGCATCTGATCCTCTCTTGACTTCCTTCTCTCCATCATCTGAGTCACATTCGTATCCACCCGACTGATCTGAATGATCCACGTGGTTCTCTGGTCGATCAGAAAGGCATGCTCTCATCGTGGAACTTTCATTTCTTTTTCACAGTGGCATGCAGACAGATCATCGCATTGGCAGACAGCTATGTCAAACAACTGATTCAGGCTTTCCTTGAACTTCTTGGTTTTTGTAGCCTGCTTGCCTTGCTTCGATGCTTGTGAGCCTTTTCCCATCAATCGGAGCAGCTTGGTCTTCACATTCTTGATTGGCTGTGATGGAATGTTAGGGTCATTCTCTGTCAGATCAACCAAAAAAAATTGAAATTAACACCCTCATCTCTCATGTTTTGCTGAAATTTGGTTTATAGGGAGTTTGTGAGCCCTGAATCCATTTCTGAAATTATAAGGTCAATCCGACCAATGGTTCAAGAGATATGACCTCGGGCAATTTGAGGTCACTCGCGAGGTTACTAACATTTGGCGAGCCATAACTTGGGTAATAATTGTCATAATTATATAAAAGTATATATATTTAGAATCAGAAAACGACAAGGAATCCAAATATGCAAGTTTTAGAACTCTAGGTTGAAAAATAAAAAAGTTACACTGTAACCAAAATTTGAGGTCACGATTTGACCTCTGGGGTATCAAATGAGAATTTTTTTTTTAAATGTAAAAAATGAAGGCATAGGCATTGGCTATTAGAATCAGCAAAAAAAAGTTTGTTTATGTTAGTATTTTTCATGTAACTAACATATAAGTGAACACCATATTCATAAGTTGTGCGTCAATTCTACCTATTTTTTCACACTTAAGCTCATAATTTGACCTATAGAAATTAAAATTACATTTTTTATAGATATAAAAAACAAAGTCAGAGTTCTTGACTAATAGAAACAATCATAAAAAGTTTGTTTATGTTGGTACTTTTCATGTAACTAACTTATAAGTGAACACCATATTTATAAATTGCTTGTCATTTCAAGGAATTTTTATATCTTAGCTATCAATTTGACCTCAAGCTCCAAGAATTTAATAAAAATTGTATTTCACTGCTAATCTACACTGGCAATAATAGTTATAATAGTGAAAGGGGAAGACTAAGCTCACATGTAGCCTAAACAAACCTGTTGAAACATGTTGCTACTTGTCTAAGTGCAGAATCAACACAGATAGTTGCAAAATTCCTTGTCTACAGGTTAGTACAGTTCCAGCCAGCACTGTGGGTGGCTGGTGGGTATGGTGTTTTAATGAGCCTCAGAGACTATCAAGGCCTAAAATATTAAGTGTGTATAGCTATATATTTTCTAAAAAATATATATTACCTAATTGTAAATCCTATATCTTTACAGATCAAAATACAATGGTTCGGCACTTGAAATACTGCCAGGACCCTATTCAAAAACACAAGAAACGCATAACAATCAATCTTAGAAAAGTGACTGATGTACTTGTTGAAAAATGTGCTGGAAGAGTGAAAAAACTCATTGTTGTGTGTGAACTGCTGGACACTGATAATGAAAAACCCCACTATACTTAGTACCACTGAAAACAACGAGTCTGAGCAGGATTCAAATGAATCATCTACTATCAGTGGCTTGAGTAACATCTCTTCAATTCAAGATCTGGACAATGACAGTGATTGCTTGATAAAGGAAAATCCTTCAACTTCAGTTGAACCAGTTCTAGCATTTCTGGACCAAACACCAGTTAAAAAAGTAAGTAATAAATTAATATAATAACTTATACTTTACTACAAGGTCTGTTTGATCTACTATATAGCCAATTATATAGCATTTAAGGTACTATAATTAATATTTAATTACTAATATTCAGGTGTGTGAAACCTTTTTTTCTGTTCTTTTCAGAAGGGCTGTCATTAAGCCAGAAAAAGCGCAAGGCTCGTGGTAAGCTATCATCTGCTCAGAAACACCTGAAGGAGAGGCTAGAACTCAGTTATGGTGTTCAAATTACCGAGGAGGTAAGTGATACTTCAAAACCTGAAACTAAATCTGAAAAACATCTAGACAAATTAATGAATGAATTGAAACAGTCATTCCTGGAGAGCAAATGTCACCATCACAAACTACAAATATTGACACTCTCACCATACACAATTGAAAAAACAGCTAGTTTCTTTCAAACTACAACATACATGGTGAAAAGAAGCCGTTCACTTAAATCAGAACATGGAATCCTTCCAGAGATTCCACTAATGAGCAAAGGAAAAGTGATATCTGAAGAACACAAAGATATAGTTAGAAGATTCTATGAGTCAGAAGAGGTTAGTCGTATGTGTCCTGGTCAAAAGGATTGCGTGAAAGTTATCAGTGCTGAAGGTGCAATGAAGGTGCAAAAACGATTGGTCCTCGGGAATTTAAGAGAGATGTTTGAACTATATAAAAATGATGAAAAGAATCCCAAAATAGGATTTTCCACATTTGCAAAATTACGGCCATCATATTGTGTGCTTGCCGGTAGTGGTGGGACTCATTCTGTCTGTGTCTGCACATACCATCAAAATCCAAAATTGCAGCTGGCTGCATTGGGAGAAAGAGGTCTTTCATACAAGGATCTTATGGATTACAGTGTCTGCAGTACAGAAAGAGAGACTTGCATGATGCAACTTTGCAATGATTGCCCAAGAGAAGAGGGTGTCCTGGATTTTCTTGAGTTACTTGACAGTGTGAAATCAGCTCCAAATGAAATATCTTACAAGCAATGGGTGACTGTTGACCGTTGTACAATGGTTGATAAGGTGGAGCCACTTCATGAATACTTATCATCCCTAAGCATGAAAATATCCCGCATGGTTCGTCATCACTTTGTTGCTCAGCAACAATCACAGTACTTCAAGCAGTTGAAAGAAACACTACCACCTCAGAGCGAGGTAGTTATAGTAGGTGATTTCTCTGAGAATTATTCTTTCATTGTCCAGGATGCTGCCCAAGGGTTTCACTGGGACAATTCACAGTGTACAGTTCACCCTTTTGTCATCTATTATAGATCATCTGCAGACCAGGAACTTAGCCATTTTAGTGTCTGTTTCTTATCTGCATCACTAAAACACAACACTATAATGGTTTACTCATTCATATTGAAGCTTATGACATATGTTAAATTCAGATGCCCACAATTGAAGAAGGTGCACTATTTCTCAGATGGATGTGCTGGCCAATATAAGAACAGATACAACTTCACAAATCTCTGTTACCATGAAGAGGATTTTGGTCTGTCTTGTGAATGGCACTTCTTTGCTACATCCCATGGCAAAAATGCATGTGATGGGATTGGAGGAACAGTGAAAAGAGCTACTGCTCGTGCCAGTTTGCAGAGAACTACAGAGAGGCAAATTCTTACACCAGAACACATGTTTCAGTTTTGTGAAGAAAACTTGAGCAAGAAGATAAATTTTTTCTTTGTAACTACAGCTGATTTGAAAGATGCAGAAGAACGGTTGGAACATCGATTCAAGGATAGTAGGGCTATTCCTGGAACTCAGAAATATCATAGATTTGTTCCCCTAAACAAGGAAGAACTGATGGTGTATCCCATTTCAAGTGGCATTGGAGAAAAGAAAAGAATAAGGAAAAGTCATTTTACTAATGAACCTGCAATGCTTGGTAACCTAAAATGTGTCAAACAGGAGAGTATGTTCGCTGCATTTATGACATGCAAGTTTGGTATGGAATTGTGGAGGAATATTGTGAAGAGTTTGATGATTTCACTGTGAACTTTCTACATCCCTCTGGGTCATCAGGATCAAGTGCATATTATTATCCATCAAACAAGGATTCATGTGCAGTGCCAGGACATCATATATTAACTGTAATGAGTTGTCCTACCCTAAGAGGAGGCAGCAGAATTCAATACATTTTTCCACAAAAAGAAATTGATGAGAGCATCGAGCATGCAAAAATTGTATTAGGCTAGCACATGAATCCTCTAAGTAGGTCTTCCCCTTTCACTATTATAACTATTATTGCCAGTGTAGATTAGCAGTGAAATACAATTTTACATTTTTTGCCTTTGTTTTTATATCTATAAAAAAATGTAATTTTAATTTCTATAGGTCAAATTATGAGCTTAAGTGTGAAAAAATAGGTAGAATTGACGCACAACTTATGAATATGGTGTTCACTTATATGTTAGTTACATGAAAAATACTAACATAAACAAACTTTTTTTTGCTGATTCTAATAGCCAATGCCTATGCCTTCATTTTTTACATTTAAAAAAAAAATTCTCATTTGATACCCCAGAGGTCAAATCGTGACCTCAAATTTTGGTTACAGTGTAACTTTTTATTTTTCAACCTAGAGTTCTAAAACTTGCATATTTGGATTCCTTGTCGTTTTCTGATTCTAAATATATATACTTTTATATAATTGTGACCATTATTACCCAAGTTATGGGTCGCCAAATGTTAGTGACCTCGCAAGTGACCTCAAATTTCCTGAGGTCATATCTCTTGAACCGTTGGTCAGATTGACCTTATAATTTCAGAAATGGATTCAGGGTCCACGAACTCCCTATAAACCAAATTTCACCAAAATCTGAGAGATGAGGGTGTTAGGCACTGGTTGATCTGACAGAGAATGACCCGTTAGCATGATTCCAAAGGTCAATGAGTGTTTGGCATACCTCTGGAAGAATCTCCCTGTTGCTGGTGTACTTGTTCTCCTTCAAGAAGAGGAAATGCCTTGCAATTTGTATACGGGTTGGAAGTTCAGACTGGTTCTCCACTATCAGAGCTTCCTCTAAGACAAAGTGGCTGGCAGATCCCCGTGTTCTTTGCGTGCTCATTGTACCAGCAAAACTCAACAAGTATCATACAGGAACACAAACAAAAACACAAATGTATAAATAAAAAATATATATGATGTGTGTATATATATATATATATATATATATATAAGGCTTGGTTTATTGGTAAACAATAAGTTTACCAATATATATTATAAAAATATACTGCACACTAGTGTGGACCAAAATGGGGGGTAAATTATAAAGTTGAAGAAATCCTTGTTCCACATTAATGCCCTTGTTCCTTTGGACCAGATAGACATTAGGGTGGATCGATTTTACATTTTTTTCGATTTCCATATTTTAATAGAGACAAAAACTTGCGCATGCATGAGAAAATAGCCTCTGCAAAATCTTAGCTTAATAGGTAATCATCTTCTGCCCCCGGCAGAGCGATGAAAATCATATTTTAGTAGTCAAAAACGTATTTTTCTTATAATTTTTAAAATATTTCAATATGCATCAAAATTATTCCTAATAACTATAAAGTCGATGAAAAAGACCTCATATGATCGTTTTTCCAAGCGCGTTGTCCTACGTTAATATCTTTTGCCCCCGGCAACAACGTCAAATGTTGAAAAAATAGGTAATTTATATACATATTTTCAGATCGGCTCTTTGTCTTAAATAATGCATTTATATATTTCCCATAGCATTTATATCGTTGCTTAGGCATGAAATAACACACACGCAAAATTTTATGACTCTAGGCTAGGGTTTAAAGGTCATCTCTGGTGAATGCTGCCAGCAGCAGCAGACTAACAATATTAGCACGGACGACATTGTGGCTATCGGCTGTGATGGTACCGCAGTGAACACGGGTCGAAAGGGTGGAGCCATTCGTATGATTGAAATGAAACTACAAAGGCCAGTTCAGTGGATCATATGCCTATTACACGGTAATGAATTATCACTGCGACACCTCATTCAAGACTTGGACAGCAAAACAACTGAGCCAATGGGCTTTACTGGACCAGTTGGAAAACAACTGAATGACTGCGAAAAACTTCCAATTACAGAATTCGATGCCATTCCATCTCCCGACATTGACATAGATGATGCCGAGTTGAGCACTGACCAAAAATATTTGTTAGGCATCTACAGAGCAGTGTCGAGAGGTAGCTGCTCTTCAGCTCTCGCGGCTCAAAATCCAGGTAAGATGGCGCATTCCAGGTGGCTGACAACAGCAAATAGATTTCTGCGCCTCTATGTTTCAACCAGTGAACCCTCCAGCACCTTCAACGAAATTGTGCGATTCATTATGACAGTTTACGCACCAATTTGGTTTAAGATAAAGAAAAACTCCAGTTTCACTCAGGGCGCAAAACATTTTTTCGAAATGATGCGTCTCTCTCAGACCATGCCTCAAAGATCTAAGACAATCGCCAACAAAGTCCTCCGTAGAAATTCTTTCTTTGCTCACCCAGAAAATATTTTGATCTCCATGCTACATGCCAATGAGCAACACATAAGAGAATTGGGATGGAGAAGAATATTAAAAGCAAGATCAAAACAATCACCAGCGGGGGAAATTCGAGCCTTCGCCATGCCTGAGCTCTCTACGATAGTCAAAACTATTACGAAATGATCAACTGGCAAACGGCTGAGGTGACCGAACCCCCCCGTTACAAAAACAATACCTGATACCCGAATAAAAGAGTTTGTTGAGACGGGAGACCAGCCTGATGGACTGATCCCACTATTCCCTTGTCATACTCAAGCGGTCGAGAGACTCATCAAATTAGTAACCGAAGCCTCTGCCAGTGTAAGTGGAATAGAAGAGAGGGACGGATTCATCCGCTCCCGTCTTCACTCCCGAACAAAAATTCCACGATTTGATTCTAAGAAAGATTACCATATGTAAATCGACATGCAGCCAAAGGAAGGGTGGTTGGGGCTGGATAGGGTGGAACTCGACGTACAGCCACCTCCTCGTGGTGAGTTCTGGGTTGCTAATTTTATAAAATTAGCAAGCGAGGAGCTGTACTTAGTACTTATCGTACTTATAACATCGCATTAACGTAATTATAATCCACATTTAGACTTTTCTCGGGGACAGAAGATATTACTCTAGTCATAAAATTTTGCGTGTGTGTTATTTCATGCCTAAGCAACGATATAAATGCTATGGGAAATATATAAATGCATTATTTAAGACAAAGAGCCAATCTGAAAATATGTATATAAATTACCTATTTTTTCAACATTTGACGTTGTTGCCGGGGGCAAAAGATATTAACGTAGGACAACGCGCTTGGAAAAACGATCATATGAGGTCTTTTTCATCGACTTTATAGTTATTAGGAATAATTTTGATGCATATTGAAATATTTTAAAAATTATAAGAAAAATACATTTTTGACTACTAAAATATGATTTTCATCGCTCTGCCGGGGGCAGATGATGATTACCTATTAAGCTAAGATTTTGCAGAGGCTATTTTCTCATGCATGCGCAAGTTTTTGTCTCTATTAGAATATGGAAATCGAAAAAAATGTAAAATCGATCCACCCTAATAGACATGTCAGCAAAATTTTGGTCAAATATGAGAATATTTAGGGGTCCCGAGATTTAATGACTTATAAAAATTTTCCAATGAATAGGCGTGCTTAGAACATCAATGATCAACTCAACTCTTGAGTTGCAACTTATGAAAAAATTTCTTCTTATTTAAGAATTTTTGGTGTTAATAGAGTACAAAAAAATCTTAGATCATTATTTCAGAGAAAATTATTAATAAGGAAAACAAAAATTTTGGATAAAATATATTATCCTTAATTGGTCAACTCTAAATTAAAGGCTTTGCCTAATTGGCTTGAACCTTTTAGTTATCCTTTTTATCTCCTAATTTAACTGGTTTATTTTACTATTTCAGAAATTTAATTTTTTAAACTAAAAATGGCTACTCGTTTTAAAACTAAAGTTTGGCTCATTGGCCATTTATATAAAGATATACTTTGTTGCCACTTACCTACAAAACTGCAAGTTTTGCAAAAATATTTCTTCCATCAAAAAGAGGAAAAATTGGGACGAAGAAGATCCATTAATCTTTGCTTAGATGAAGTGAAGACCTACTGGGAGAAAGCCAGGATTCCCACAATGCGTAGAGACAGTGCAATCTGAAAGATTGACTCTTTAATAAGCTGTTAGTCAGTGGGAATGGTGAAGAGAAATTGCTGGGAATTCCTAAAGTCACTGCTGGCACGGGTACAGAGATGGCTCGTGTTTGCATTTCTCTCCTGCAAGAACATGATATGACCCAGAGAATTATTGGGCTGTCATTTGACACAACAGCATCCAATACCGGAATCCATGCTGGAGCTTGCACTGAAATTGAACAAGAACTTGAAAAAGAGCTTTTATATTTAGCCTGCAGACACCATATTTATGAGATTGTCCTATCTCAAGTCTTCCGGACTTTTATGGGCCATTCCTCTGAACCTGATATTCCAATCTTCAAAAGATTCAAAACTCAATGGGATTTTATGGATCATTCTCAAATCACAACTGCTGTTGATTCCCAAAGCTGCAGAATAATTGAAAGAGTTCAAGATTTAAAAAATCAAACAGTCTTAATCATGAAGGAGGCACTCAACTCTAGACAGCCAAGAGATGATTATAAAGAATTTTTTCAACTTGTTCTCTTGTTTTTTGGAGAAGAAAGCATTTCTAATACTCCCTTGAAGAGACCTGGAGCGTACCATCATGCAAGATGGATGGCAAAAGGAATTTATGCATTTAAGCTTTTTCTTCTCCAAAATCAATTTAAGATGACTAAAAAAGAACTTGATGCAATAACAGAAATTTTTTTATTTGTTGCATTGGTATATGCAAAATCTTGGGCAAAAGCTTCTCAACCAGAGGAAGCCCCAAATGTTGATCTTAAATTTTTGCAAGATCTTGCAATAATGGAGGAAAATTCTTTGATATCAAGTGTTATCAAGCAAGCCCAAAATGCCATTAAACAACATCTGTGGTACCTCTCAGAAACACTTGTTGGATTAAGCTTCTTTGACAAAAGCATATCCCTTGAAGAAAAGGAGCAAATGCGAAATAATATCAAAATGCCTCCAAGAAATAAGGGACTGAAACATTTAGAAGCAAAGGTAACCCTAGCTTCTTTTAAAGAAAAAAGGATTTCTGATTTTGTTACTTCAAGGACTAAATCTCTTTTTGATGCTCTACATCTCAATTCTCTCTTCACTGAAAATTCTGCATCAACATGGGGAATAGATCCTGAGTACCAAAGAGGCTGTGCTAGAGTTCGTGCCATTAGAGTGACAAATGACACAGCTGAGCGGGGTGTTGCATTGATTGAAAAATTTAATCAAGCAGTGACAACTAAAGAAGAGGACAAACAATACCTGCTCAAAACAGTTTTCAAGAATCGTAAAGAATTTCCAACAAAAAATTAAAGCAGAACTTATGAAAATGAGGAAAAACTAATTTTTTCAGCATTAAAAGGAAAAGTGCAATTTTCTCGGGACCCCTAAAACTTGACGTAGAGGTTTCAAATTTTGTAATTTGATTAAGGTAAGCAAAAGGAATAACATTACTCATGTGGAACAAAGATTTTTAAACCTTCATTTTTTTGGTCCACACTACTGCACACACATATGTATTATGTATATAAATATCCATAGGTATATATATATACCCTAAGACATATAACAAACTTATAAACAATGTAAAACACAACAAAACAAAGAAATGTGTATAATGTATATATCACAAAACGCACCTTTCATTAGTACCTTGGGATTTTTGAACACCCCATCCACAGAAAAAACACTTGTTTCTCTCAAGCGAGCTAGCGTAGAACTAAGAAATTTTAGGGGATGACTCACTGAGAATAATTAGAAAGCTGCCAGAAGTACCATGTCAGTCAATGTTGCCAACTGTAATTAACAAGAACTTTGTATTTTTTACATGCGAAAAAGGAGGTGTTCTGCTTGTTGCAGAAATTTTTTTATTTATTTTCTGAAATCAGCAAGGTTGATTGTAAAAATCCTGAAATGTGCCTCCAGATCACTCATGATGCTATACGCTAGTGGCCAGCTAGTAGCCCCAATCTTTCACTAGATTATGGTGTTTGTGAAGCCCTGAAGTCCAAAGTTTACATCCCTGGTACCAATATGAGAGACATAGATGAACTACACAAAAGAATTCTGCTCAGCTGGGAGAAGGTGTCTCAACAATATGTAAACAGGTGTATTGTCAGTGGCATCCATGTTTGGAGGCATGCATTGAGCAGGAAGGGGGACAAATCAAGCAACTTCTCAATTAAGACAACATGCTAAGGTAAGCATCTTTGAAGTTTGGGAGCTCTAGTCCCCTTACTCTTTTTAATATGACAGTTTCCCTCTAAGGGGGTCACTTTTTTTTTAACCATATACAGTGGAACCTCAATATACGAACGCATCTCTATTCGAACAAATCAGTATACGAACAACTTTTTCAAGAAAAAATTGTCCTTGTATATGAACCATTCCCTCATATCCGAACCGAAAGAAGCCGGTCAGAAGAAGCTTGGGTAACAAGGCAGTTTTTTATTGAGTGGATTCATGAAGTGTTTGCCCCAAGTGTGAAAGACTATCTTGAGAAAAACAATTTACCATTAAGGGCGCTGTTGGTCATGGACAATGCTCCTGCTCACCCCCCAGGCTTGGAGAATGATTTGGCGGGTGAATACAGCTTCATTAAAGTGAAATTTTTACCCCCTAACACCACTCCTCTAATCCAACTCATGGATCAGCAGGTCATTTCTAATTTTAAGAAAATTTACACAAAAGCCCTGTTTCAAAGGTGCTTTGAAGTGACCTCTGACACAGAACTTACCCTCAGGGACTTTTGGAAGAATCACTTCAATATCCTCCATTGTTTGAGGATAATAGATAAAGCATGGGGGGAAGTTTCTGAGGACAATGAACTCTGCCTGGAAGAAATTGTGGCCAGACTGTGTGACAGGCAGAGACTTTGAAGGTTTTGGGGCAGAGCCTGTGGTTGATGAAATCGTGTCTCTGGGCAAGTCCATGGGATTGGATGTGGACAATGAGGATGTAGAGGAGTTGGTGGAGGATCACAGGAAGAGGCTCACCACAGAAGAACTGCAAGACCTTCAGAAGGAGCAGCAAGAAGAAGTGGCTGAGGAACTTTCTTCAGAGGAGGAGTAAGGGCAACATTTCCACTGCAGACATTAAGGAATTGTGTTTTCATTGGGCTAAAACACAGAGCATGGTGGAGAAATGGCACCCTAACATTGCTGTAGTGAATAGTAGCATCAATTTGTTCAATGACAATGTGATTGCATACTTTAGAAATATTTTGAAGAGTAGGCAGACGCAGACACACAGACAACATTGGACAAGTTCTTTACCAAAGAAAAAAAAATCAAGTGCTAGTGAATCCCCAGCATCTTCTAGTGCTACTGCAAAGAGACGGAAAAGAGACAGAACACCAGAAGGGGAGTTACCTGATGTTTTTATGGACGGTGACTCCCCTTCCAAACAATAATCTCCCTCCTCCACCCCACCTTCCTCTCCAGCTTCCACTTAGGCCATCATCACTCCTCAGCAAAGGTAAAGTTCAGGTTAAATTTTCATTTATTTGTATAATATTGCATTATTTATTGTTGTTACAGGTTTCATGTATGATTTTATGCATGTAAGTCTTATTTTACAGGTTTAATTAACCAATATTTTGACTTAAAAATGTTTCGTAAGGGGTAACTTTTGGGGGTCTGGAACGGATTAATCCAATTTACATTATTTCTTATGGGAAAAATTGATTCAATATACGAACAATTCAATATCAGAACAACCCTCAGGAACGGATTAAGTTCGTATATTGAGGTTCCACTGTATATATATATATATATATTATATATATATTAGGGTGCATCAAACGCCCTTAGGTTCTTGGATTTTAATGTCTATTCTCTCAAATGTTACACTTGTTGCTACAAGTGTGTATGCCAAAAATTAATTAAATCGAGGTGGTCCTGGGTGGCCACCGGTCACTTTTATATTTTCGCGGCAATTTTCGGGGGCTGCGCTATGTAAAAATATCTAATTTTTTTTATTTACCAACCAGTTGACTACTTACATTGTTTCTTTTAATATAGAGTTGCTAAGGGGTGATTTACATAACATTTGAGAGAATAGACATTAAAATCCAAGAACCTAAGGGCGTTTGATGCACCCTAAAGGGGTGATTTACATAAAACATGTACCATAAACGAAACTTCACTTATAGTCTAATAATATCCTTTATTGTCTTTCAGAAACAATGGAAGCTGTAACAATGGAAGCTAAGAAGACCAGATTAGCAAGTGCCATTTTTGGTCTTGGCAATGCTCTTACAGAAGGAGATGGTACATTGACAGGAGTCCGCCTCCCAACTTGCCGGCAGGTTCTTCGATGCGTGATGTGGCACATCCAGAAAGAAATATGTGAAGGCAAACAAACACAGCCACTCAAATGGAAATCTGCCAGCATAGTCCTTATCCAGCTGAAAACATTCTACACTAAAGCAAATATTCCTATGCTTTCAGACCATCAATGCTGCAAACTAATACTTGACCTTCTTAATGACAATAACAAATTGCGTCAAATACCTGTTTCTCGCAGAGAATCTCCAAACACTTTGGCTAAGTTGCAATCCATGAATGAACGTCTTGATAAGACCTTTGGTGTATGGACAAAAGATGCAATGACAAACATTAAGAATGAGGAAGATAGAGCATTTTTAGAGTCAATGAAATCTGACAAAGTAGCCTCATTTGGTAGTGCTGACAAGAAGAAAGCTGATAAAGATCGTAGAAAAGAAAAACGCATCTTAGCGGAAGCTTCAAGACGAGAACGTCATGAATCATCCAGTGTACAAGAGATGAAAAGTTCTGTATGCTCTGATGATAGTGCCTCTGCAGATAGCTTGGAAGAAACTGAAGAAGAGGCGATTCCAGAGCTTCAAAGGAAGCGTAGTCACCACAGATCAACATATGCAGGTACGTCTGCCTTTATTCCTCATGATATTCTGAAAAGGCCTTCAGTCATGTCTGTTGCTACTCGACTAAACATAACTCCTGTTCAACAGGCTGTGCTCACCGAAGCTGTAATTCAAGAGGCAGGAGGTGATCCACGTCGTGTGGCCAAGTCGTATTCAACTGCTGATAAGGCTCGACGATCAATAACAAGTGCTATCGCCAAAGATATTCGAGAAAATTGGATCGCCCCAACAGCTGCAACACTTCACTGGGATGGCAAGCAGATGCATACACTCACAAACAAGAATGGCAAGGAAGAAAGATTGCCAGTGTTGGTTGGGAATGCCACTGATGTAAAGCTACTGGGAGTGGCTAGATCCTCGTGAAGTGATATGTCATCAGGTGACATCATTGCCGAGCACACTTACACGTTTCTACATTCATGGAAGTGCAAACAGTCAGTTGTCAACTTATGTTTTGACACAACAGCATCAAACACTGGACACGTTACAGCTGCCTGTGTTACCATTCAATCAAAACTGGACCGTGCTCTTCTGTGGTGTGCATGTTGCCATCATGTTGGAGAGGTAATCCTGGATCATGTGTTTGACGCTCTCAAAATTGAGACATCAAAGTCTCCAGAAGCATCTTTGTTCCAAAGATTCCAGAAGAATTGGGAACGCATATCGCATGCAAAGGATGAAAGTTTAACCAAAATTGACATTTCAATGTACAATGACGATGCACAACAACTGCTTTTATCCTGCAAAAACAAGGTTTTAAGCACAATCCGCACAAGCGCTTCATACTGTAGGGAAGACTACAAGGAAATGGCACAACTCTGCCAGGTAGTCCTCGATGATGATGTCACAAAACAAGGAACACTCCACAGACCTGGGGCCATGCATAAAGCAAGGTGGATGTCAAAGATTCTTTATTCCATCAAAATATGCCTACTTGAAGAGCAAATTTCTGTACTACCTCGAGGAACTGTAACAACACAACATCAACAGGAAAAACTGAAGGAGTTTGTTGTTTTTGTTGTTATATTTATTGTGATTGGTGGCTCATATGTCAGTCTGCTTCAAATGCCCCATGGTTTGATTTGTGCTTATACAAGACTCTGCTCAACTATAAAGCTGTCAACTCAATCATTTCAGTCAGCGCTGTGAAAGCCTTTGATAGACATTTGTGGTATTTAACCCCAGAACTGGTTGTTTTGGCACTGTTCAGCAATGCAGTACCTCAAAAGGAGCATCGTGCCCTTGCAGATGTGTTACTGGCCATACAACCAGATGAAATGCCAAGCACTCCAAACACCGCTACGGTTCTGGATATGGCAAACCGTCATTTCCAAAAATTACAGAAGTGACAACCCTGGCTGATCTTGTGAACGAGGACTCGTGGTTTACAGTGAACCTTCTTCACCTGGATATGACCTTCCTAACAGAGGATGTTGACAATTGGCAGAACAATGACCACTTCAAGGCAGCCAAGTCCATTGTGGATGGGTTAAATGTTGTGAATGACCCTGCGGAGAGAGCAGTAAAGCTCACAACTGATTTTGTCTCAGCTGCAAGAGGAGAAGACCACTTCCAAAATCTTCTTCGTGGTTGAATGTGACCGCAAAGCGAGGCCAAATTTGCGGAAACGAGCAAAGTTGGAGTAGTGACATTGGCGTTGTGTTTTATACATTTTCAACTTTCAATCAATGTAAGTATAGTAATACCGAATATTTGTATATTAGTATTATAAGTAATACCGAATATTCGGTGCATCACTACTAAATATATAAAAGTGGCCGGTGGCCACCCAGGACCACCTCCGATTTGATTTATTTTTTGCATACATACTTTTACCAACAAGTGTAACATTTGAGGGAATAGACATTAAAATCCAACAACTTTTTGAAAATCATTTTCATATATATATATATATATATATATATTAGGGTGGTCCTTGCTTAGGGGGTGAAATTTCAAGTTGAACATTTTTTAGCTCCCACCCGCGGAAATCGTTCGAATGGTCGAGAAAACTCTGTGATTTATTTTTTTAATCGGACGTTTACCCCTCCCTCATTGAGCATTACCATTAAGCTAATTTTTTGACTTTCAAGTAAATGTTACATAATTTGTAATGTTTGTTTTTTTCATTCTTTCCAGATTTTCAGTGGTTGGATAACTAATGTGTGTAAAACTGTAAATTCTAATGATTATAATTTAAACTGAATAACTCCTTTAACCATAAGTCAAGCTACCCGTCAGTGGTTGGATAACTAATATGTGTAAAACTGTAAATTCTAATGATTATAATTTAAACTGAATAACTCCTTTAACCATAAGTCAAGCTACCCGTCAGTGGTTGGATAACTAATGTGTGTAAAACTGTAAATTCTAATGATTATAATTTAAACTGAATAATGAATAACTCCTTCAACCTTTAAGTAGATAACCTGGATCATGGCAGCGAAGCTGCGCTACCTGATTGCCCCGCAGGAATCGATCGCCGGGTCGCAACTTCCTTCGCAAAAAGAGGTCTTGGCCCTGACGGTCTACAGGATCGACGTCCAGAAGAAGTCACTTCGAGAGGCCGCCAACCAGGTCGTCGAGCTCGTCACCGAGGTGTCGTCCAAGGCGCGAATCCCCCTCCGCCGGAAGGACCACATCGTCACCAAGATTGAGAAGCTCCACAAGGAGTTCAATGATGTGAAGAGGAACAAGGGGCGAGCTGGCGCTCAAGCGAAGCGGGAGGACGAGTTCAGCGAGCGGATGATGAACCTGTTTGACGTCGCTGCCGCTAACGCCATGGACCTGCTCAAGAACGAGGACAAGGCGTTCCTCCTCGCTCAGCGCGAACCCCGTCGGCGCGGCAAGCTGGGGTCCGTCGACTCGACGCTAGCCGCTGTCGATGCCCACGCATCTCAACGCCAAGGGGAAGACCGACGGAGGCAGCGAGCCGAGGAAGAAGCGACGACATCTACGGCCCGAGTGGAGCTCGAGTGGTCTTCATCCTCTTCCAGTGGTGCCGCAAGCGCAGCGGAGAGCGACGACCATGGAGAAGAAGGGAGCCCTTGGGCTCCGAAGCGCTCCAGGCGGGGCACGACGAACATCGTTTTGGCGGCTGTGGCGTCGTCGCTGGATCGCACGAAGGTGACCGACCGAGGAGCTGTCTACGTCCTGACAGAGGTTGCCCGGTCGCTTGGGCACGACGTCGCAGAGCTCAATATCAACCGCAGCTCCATCCGCCGACACCGGCGCAGGCACCGCTCCAGGCTCAACGTGGCGCTCAAGGAAGAGCTGAGGGCCGGCAAGCTCATGCAGGACTTGACGAGCAAGGAGCAAGTCGATTGGCTTCCCATCTTGGTCTCCGGTAACGGCGCCGCGGTGCAGCTCCTGGGCGTCCCGAAGCTGCCGAGTGGAACGGGCTCTGAGATGGCCAAGGCCGTCCTCAACGCGTTGGAGGAGTGGGAGCTCACTGAGCAAGTGAGTGGCTTGTCATTCGATACCACCGCCTCGAACACCGGCCGGAACAACGGAGCGTGCGTCCTCATCGAGCAACACCTCGCGAAAGACTTGCTCTACTTCGCGTGCCGCCATCATGTGCTGGAGGAGCTCCTCCTCGGTGCGGCGTTCACGGCTGTGATGGGGCCAACGTTCGGTACTGACGTGACCCTCTTCAAGCGTTTTCAGGAGCGCTGGGATTTCCTGGACAGAAGCCAGTACGAGTCCGGCGCTGCGCACCCCGATGTCGCTCCTCTGCTCACCACTGTCGACACGGAGTGGTTTGAGAAGGCGATAGTCGAGCGCAAGGACCTGCGCGACGATTACCGTGAGCTGCTCGAGCTCACCCTCCTCTTCGTCGGTCACGTCCCCCCGCGAGGAGTGCGTTTCCGAGCTCCCGGGCCGATTCACCACGCCCGCTGGATGGCGAAGGCAATCTACGCCTTGAAGGTCTGGATGTTCCGACAGCAGTTCAAACTCACGGCGAGGGAGGAGAGTGGCCTCCGGAGCATCTGCATCTTCGTCTGTCGGGTCTACGCAAAGGCGTAGATGGAGGCTCCGATCGCCGCAACTGCCCCCCGAAATGACTTCGCCCTCCTCAAGGACCTGCTGGCCTACTCTGACATCAACCCTGCGGTGGCCAAGGCGGCGCTGACCAAGTTCCAGAACCACCTCTGGTACCTGTCGGAGGAGCTGGTGGCGCTGGCGCTGTTCGATCCGGGGATCGCCGTCGATCAGAAGAGGAAGATCATCGCCTCTCTCCACGACCGGGTCGGTGAGGAGTCCCCGGCGAAGCAGCCCACGCTGCCAAACCGAGTACTCGCCGGGCTTCAGTTGGAAGACCTGGCGTCGTCCAACACACGAGGTTTCTTTGAGAAACTTCGACTGGAGGATGGCTTCCTCGAGGTCGACCCGGAGACCTGGCCGAAACGGGAAGACTTCAAGACAGCAGCGGCACGTGTGGGAGGGCTCGCCGTAATCAACGACCATGCCGAGCGAGGAGTTGCCCTCGTCCAAGAGTACAACCGGACGCTGACCCACGACGAGGAGCAACTCCAGTTCCTCCTGCAAGTCGTCGCTCGCCACCGCTGCCAGTTTCCGGACTCTCGGAAGCGAACCCTACAGACCCAGGATCGCTAACCGGGCAACAACTCCGGGGGTAAAAGTTCAAGATCGATGAGGGAGGGGTAAACGTTGTCCGATTTAATAAAAAATTCAACTAGAGAGTTTTCTCAACCATTTGAATGATTTCCGGGGGTGGGAGCTGAAACTTCCCAACTTTGAATTTTAAGGACCACCCTAATAAATATATATATATAAGCACACCGGACAAAAAATTAGTCACCCCTAATAGCACCGATAGTAGGAAGTTCAAGGTCACACAGAGGGCGCTGATGTAGCATTGGTAAGTAACAAGTAGTGGTGATGTAGCACAGAGGATCAGATCTGTTTCGTGAGGTGGTGAAGAACAAAGTGTGTGTTGGATATAGTCTGCAAAATGGGTCATGAGGCAGACGTTACTCAGTGGCAAAAAGGAGCCATCGTGTTTGGTAGAGCCCACGGACACAAAATGTCTGAAGTAGCCCAATTTGTTGGTGTGTCAACGCGTACTGTCCAGCGAGTTTACAAAGAGTGGTGTAGTTCGCAATCAACTGAAAATCGACGGCGTAACTGTGGCCGGAAAACAATTCTCGACAATAGGGACCGCCGCCATGTTTCTCGTCTAGTAACTGCAAATAGTTTTCAAACCAGAGAACAATTGCTCTAAGAAACCAATGAGGTTCTCCAGCAACCAATTTCCGAATGGACATTGCGACGAGAACTGCATGCGATGGACATCTGGAGCAGGGTACCACGGAAGAGGCCGCTGTTAACAGCAAGTCACAAATTGGCACGTTATAAATGGGCTCAGAGGCACAAAAACTGGACTGCGGCAGATTGGAAACGTGTAATTTGGTCCGATGAGTCCCGTTTTTGTTTGTTCTCCAATGATGGGAGGCAACGAGTACATCGCAGGTCCAATGAAGCCTTTAATCCTGAATGCATCGAAGGTGTTGTTCAGGCTGGAGGTGGTTCCGTGATGTTCTGGGGATGTTTTTCGTACCACGAAATGGGCCCTCTCGTTCCAGTGACGATGAATTTGAACCAGCAGGCGTACCTCCGCATACTAAATGATGAATTGGTACCCTTTGCCCTACATCTCCAGGAGCAGCATCACATTGCCACTCCTGTCTTCCAAGATGACAATTGCCATGTGCACAGGGCGAGAAGTGTGTCTGAGTGGCACAACGAACATTCTGCAACACTGTCTCACCTCGAATGGCCCGCCAAATCCCCTGATTTAAATCCTATTGAAAATCTGTGGGATTATTTGGAACAGAAAGTGAAGCGCAGGAATAGACACCCACGGACTCTGGCGGAACTTCGGGACTGGCTGATGAACGAGTGGCAGCAAATCGATGTTCAGTACATGCACAACCTCATAGAGTCTCTGCCTCGCCGGATTCGTGTGGTTATCAAGGCCAGAGGCGCCGTCACACGTTATTAGGTACATTCTGAGAGGGGTGACTAATTTTTTGTCCGGTGTGCTTATATATATATATATATACAGGGTGGGCCGAAAGTCTGGATCCATAGGAAAATATTTATTTTAATACATAAATTACAACAAATGGTAAATACTTAAAATGAATATCAACTTTAACTCGTAATGCGTATCCGTGATACTGTACAGTGGTTCGTACTCCAGTATAAACAACAAATTATAACAAATGCTCAAATTGGCGGCCTCTGACATCGAGACACTTAGGGATGGAATTTATGATTTTTAATAATTCTTCGAATTGACGTTCTCGAGATGCGTGTTTCATTTGATAATAATCTTGTTGACTTTACTGGACTATTCGTTAAAGTTTCACATACCATTGCAGAGGTATTTTCATCAGTTGCAGTTTTTGGACGACCAGAACGCCGTCGATCATGTACACTTCCTGTTTCTTTGAAACGTTTAAACAACTTGCCAACAGTCGCATGTGTTACTGGATGCTTATCAGGATGATTTCTATTGAATTCGGTAGCAACTTCTCTGTGTGTAGCGCCCTGTCTTGCGTACATGAGCACAAGTTCTACCCGGTCTTCTGTTGTTAGATTCGAAGCCATTTCTGGGCTGAAATAAAAAAGTATTTGAGTATTTATACTGGAGTACGAACTACTGTACAGTATCACGGATACGCATTTACGAGTAAAGTTGATATTCATTTTAAGTATTTACCATTTGTTGTAATTTATGTATTAAAATAAATATTTTCCTATGGATCCAGACTTTTGGCCCACCCTGTATATTAACCAACCCACTCCAGACACTTGTAAATCCATATTAAAGATAGTGCCATATATATATACTATATATATACAGACTGGTTTGATAATATTGTAGAACCTTGAAATACATACCTTTACAGCTAGGATGATGTGCATCAGTATTTGCAGAGATCATTGAACCAATAAATCCAAGGTGGAATGTACACTACTGTTTTTTTTTCACCACTTAAAAATGTATATACCATAAGTCAGTATGAAAAATCAAACCTGATGTCTATTTTCAGATAAAAACACTACATACAAATGGTTGTGTTAGGGGTCCAAACTCCAACACTAATTCATGTTTTTAGGGAAACATTTGGAAGGCCAACTAAATCATTCTGTTGACAGTTGGCTCTGGAAGCATTCTAACAATATTTTGGTGAAATATAGTCTTCATCAGGCACATCAGGGTACTTAAAGGTCATAATTGTATCACTAGCACAATTGGTTTTTCTGAGGCAACTAATGTTTATAAGTTCATTGTCAAAATCACAACTTAACCCTTTAACGATGGATGGTACCTTAAGGTCCACCAGAAATAATAATATAAATTGTACTACAATGCCTCATTTCTATAAATGTTTCTCCATGTTTATATATAGGTGTCATTTAGTTGTCGAGAAAGGAACCCAAAATGTATATCATTTCAATTACTAGTTACTAAAATATTTAGTTTTCAATAACAATAAAACCTATACGTTTGGTAACAAAAGTGACTGCATATGCTGCGGACTCATCCGTAAAGGGTTAACACGCTTGCTACAAAGTTTTTCATTTTTCTTTGTGAAATAGAACACAAAACAAACTTCATGGAAGAGGATGCATTGATGCTTCATCCCTCTGTTCATTAATGGACTGCCTATGAAGCCCTATGCCATCTCTGCTCTGTGAACATGAGGAAACTTTCATCTTGTACATCTCTGTGATCAGCATCACTAATGCTGTCTTGGTCACTGCTGTGTTCTGAAGTGTCATCTGTTATTGGATGTAAATTGAATATCTTAAATGGATTGATGTTACAGGAATTATAGAACAGGGCAATCTTGTACAAGATGTAGTGGCTTTTCTGAATCTGCACTGCCTGGCAACTGAACTTCCAGATCTTTTAGTAGGTTGGTCTTTCCTTTTCTATTTCCTCTGATATGACATAAATTAGATCCATCTTGTGTGTGATGGTTTTAGCAACTACATAGAAGTCATCAGCAGTGCTGACAACAGCTCTTTCCTGCAGAACTCTCCTCCATACATGATGCTTAAGCAGACTACCTATACCATCATGACATCATGTGGTCCTTCTCCGTGGTAGCTCTCACAGAAATGCTACTCAGCAATAGTTATGTAGTTTTGGGTAGAAAGTGACGGCTGTTATTGAGAACTTGTTTTTAAGATGAGTGGCAGCCCCATCTGTCCATAGGATGATGTTGCTTACTTTTACATCTACAGCTTGCATATGATGGATTATTTTGCTACAGAAGCCTTGAGCCTCCAGGCTAGTGTGTGCCATTGTGTCCAATATTATAGCAATGTTCTTACTTGCTGGTGCATCATTGGCTCTGTAATGAACAACAGCTGTAAATATGGTTAGGTACTGATGCCCCAGTGAAAGGAGTCCAGTGAGCTGCCATAACTTCATGTTGATGTTTTAGTGCATAATTTTCAGAGAAGTCAACCTGTATAATAATAGTACCTTCGTTGAGTTCCTCTTTTCTTTTCCAGAGTTCCTTAGATTGTGTGTGCATATTGTAGATATGAGTCACATATTTCATGGATGCTAATCATTCCAGAATTTCAACAATATTCAAGTGATCATGGACAAGGAGACCCTTCTGCCACTGCATTACTGGTATATCATCTCTGTCTTCTGCAAGCAAATTCTCTAGGAGGCCCACGCAGTTAGTAGAGATGGGGCACAAATTATATACATTGTCGCGTCATACAGTTAGGGTTCTCTGGGTTGCACACCATCATTCCAAGCAGGTCTGCAACTGACATCACATCACTTTCTCCTCCTTTCAACCAGGAGAGTGCGTTGAACATAAGCTTAACATTTTCACAGTAAGGACAGCAGCAAACCTCTTCAGACTTGCTGCCTACAAGACTTACTTGTTTAGGATGTAATTCACAAAATTTAGCAAGGCCCAATGTGAATATCTGGATGCTGTTCTAAAAAGACCTTATGTGCTTCATGCAGGTTATAGAGTGGTACATGTTTGGAGATTTTGTCTTTCTGGCCTGTAGCTGGGTCCCTTACACTTACCACATCTTTCTGGCCTGGGAGCTGATGAGTAGGGTGGTCCATAATTTCACTTTTTAAAATTTTTAATGGTCCAACATACTAATGTTATGGGTATTGGTGCAAGAAACAACATCGTTACCAGTTTTTGGAGTTCTGTTAATCTCAGACCCCCCCCAATTTATATTGCATAGCAAAAACTGAGTAAAAATGACATCTTTTAAGCATTTTTTTAAGATTAATCATATTTAATCTTAAATAAAAGCATACATATTGCATATCAATTTATTCAGAAATCAACTTTGCACATGGAATATTGATAAAAATATTTGCAGTATGGTTTTTGATACAACAGCATCGAATTTTGGATGGAGACAGGGAGCATGTAAGATCCTAGAAGAAATGATTGGGACTCAATTACTGTGGCTAGCATGTAGACATCATCTATACAAGTGCATTTTGTGCTCAGTCTATACAAGTCTCTTCAGAAGTACAATGTCCCCTGAAAATGAAATGTTTAAATGCTTCAGATTAAATATTTGGCCAAAACTGGACATAACACTACCAACAAAAACACTAAAATTTTAAAATTGCCAATGAGAGCCAAAGCTTCTGAGGTAAAAGATTTTCTAAAAGATTCACTTAATTCAGCCAGTTCACCTCTATTTCCCAGAGGCGACTACAGAGAATGTACCGAGGTTGCTCTATTACTTCTTGGGGAAAACGTCTCAAACACTGGTGTGAGATGGGCTAAGCCTGGGGCAGTACACTATGTGAGGTGGATGCCATCTGTATTGTATCCAGCAAAGATGTATGCATTCTCTGATCAAGCTGGGTATGATTCAAATATGATAGCAAAACTAGAGAGAATGTGCATATTCAACTGCCTCTACTATATAAAACCTTGGTTGCTTGCTTCCATCACCTGTGATGCACCTGTCAACAATTTAAATCTTTTTAATGAACTCATTGAATATAAAAATTATGATCACGATGTAGCATCCAGTGCTCTTAAGGGATTAAATGGTCAGCTATGGTATCTGACCGAGGAACTAGTACCACTTGCTTTGTTTTCCCAGCAAATTTCAGATGCAGAAAAAAGTCTGATTGCAAAGTCAATGAAGAAAGTCTGTCAAATCAACCCGCAACACCCTCCTCCCAAAGGTCAGCCAATCTTCCCTAAGCTAACAAATACAACTAAGCTGTGTCAGTTAGTTGGTAAGGGTTCTTCAATTGTTTTCCAATGCTTGGATACTAGTGGTGAAGGCTAAATGAACCTGTTACTTCTTGGAAAAATTGCAAATCTTTCCAAGTTATGGAGAACTTTGTCAAAAATATGAAAGTTGTGAATGATCCTGCCTTGAGAGCAATCAAGCTGATTGAAGATTTCAAAGACAGAATTGTTAATGATGAATCACAAAAACAATTTCTGGTAAAAGTTATAGAGCAACATCGACGCCTTTTTCCAGACTTCAAGAAAAAATCTTTGGCTGAAATGTATAATTATGTTAAGTGAGCGTTTATTGTGTAATGTTATGCAGAAGTATTTATCTTTTTAATTAAGCTTTGGTATAATTTTTTAATCATTGTAAAAGGAATTCATTTTTGTTTAAAAATAAATGCAAAAAAAAAATGATAGGGACCTGGAATCAGGTTTGTTCCCACTCGAAATATACTGTAGCTGGCTTGATAAGCTGGTCTAATTTCGAGCCCATCACCACGAAGCTGCCTGGGATGATGCTTCAGGGTGGCAGTAACACCCCTAGAATATATAATTAAGATAATATATTATTACCAAGAAAAAATAATATAGTCATATGCTTATTCACATAGAAGCAGAAAAACTTCCATTTTCTGGGGGGGGGGGGGGGTCCTGATATTACCAGAACTCCAAAAACTGGTAACCATGTTGTTTCTTGCACCAATGCCCACAACATTAGCCTGTTGGACCATTAAAAATTTTAAAAAGTGAAATTATGGACCACCCTACTGATGAGATATGTCCTCTTGCATGTAGAAAGACTTTACTTCTGCTTTTGTCACCTCTGATAACCCTTGGTGAACTCGTTGGTGGCTTGCAACTCTCATTCCAAATTCAGCTGCCAGCTTCGTAACAACTGCGACCTTCTTTCAAGGACTTCAAGGAAGGACCTCAGACAGTCTGCTAGTCGCTTTCCCTGCGAAGATTAGAAAAACATGTTGCACGTATTGTTGATAAATAACCTAGTTTACTGGAGTTACTATGACCAACATATACTCACCTAACGCTTGACAAGATGCATAGGGAGATGTCCTACTTGTGTTGGCCTGCTGATTATCATCAGGGACAAGAACTGCTGCTGACTTTTTTCACTCCCTATGTCTAATCATTCTCAGCTTGGCCCGGTTGTTGTAGAGTTCACAAGCTGAGTTGCTCATGGAATGTCTGTACTACTTACATTTCTCTGCATTTTTTAATTTATATACTTGGTCATTTCTCTTCCTCTCCCAGTATGCTTTTGTCTTTTCTGCTAGTGTCAGTACCGTAAACTGGGGTGATTCCAGACATTTTTGACCCATTATACTTTACGGTGCTGTACTGTGGATTGTAATTAATTTTTTCGTATTATTTTTGCAGCACTGGAAAGCTCATGAAAAGTTGGTCATGTGGCAAATGACAATTTTTATTCCACCCTTCAAGACATTCTGCAGGGTGCTTGGGAATGCATATTCTGAAAGTGCACACTTTTTTTTACCAAAATGTATGGCCACCCTCACAAAATGGACAATGAAAATCTGGGGATTTGTACCACCCCAAATGATAGTCCCATTATCTGAATTAGTTATGCAAAAGACGTGGTGTTGATAGGAATTTTAATTTTGGGGTACAGGCATCAAAGTACATTTGTGTCCGATCTGGGTGAGGTGTCCATAATCACCCCATACCTATAAAACCTGTAATTAACCTGTTTGTCTTCTAATTATTTCTAAAAAATGCATAACCTGAGCCTCAAAATGCACGATTAAACATTTATTTTCTTTTTCAGCCATTTCTTAATTAATTCATTCATTCACTTAGTCTCCAAATTCCATGAACATACACCAGGATTACAGATGCTGTGCCTTGGAGGAATTATTCAAAGGCCCTTAAGGCACTGCAGGAAGGTATGGAGGTGGGGGTGAGACATGTGGCATGGATAGTGATGTAAAAAAAACGTTTTTTTTGTTTTTTTGTTGTTTTTTTTTGTTTTTGTCATTTTTTTGTTTTTTTTTTTGTTTTTTTTGTTTTTTTTAATAATTAATATAGATATTGCCAATTTAATTATAAGGTATACTTTTGCAATGATATATATTATAAAAATAAATAAATAAATAATAAAATAGGCCATATGGTACCAGTATAGAATGTCCTTTTCAGCCTATTTACAGAAAAAACTGGCCTCTTTCTTGCACTGAAAGTCTTGTATCTTGAGATCCATTAAACTTGCGAGAACACTGGCTGGGAGCTGACTGCCCATTGTCCAACCTTCCCAGGACTCTCCCATCCATGCCTCGGATTTGAATCTCCCACTTAACTATCCTTTAGACCGCGATGACATATTCCCCCCCCCCCCCCCCCCCCCACGAGACCATCCATATATTATACATACACATACACCCATATACATATACCAATATATACATAATACTTATATACACATTTATATCTATTGTATACCCCATACACATGCATACATCCAGAATTCCAGATACATACGCATGCATACTCACATATATACCTACACAAACTCATACACCTCTATTTCGCCCTTTCATTACCTCCGAGATCATTTAGCACATACAGTAATATCCATACAGCCAAAGAAACCAATTAAGCACAGACAGAGCAGCAAAGCTAGTATTTATATCCCAAAATGCAAAATTCCAAGAAAGTGAAGTAAAACATGGTGCTACATTGGCTTCGTCAACATCCAAATCTGCAATAAATACCAGTACCTGTGATATTGAAACTATTTGCTTTAATCAATCTAGTGATAATGATTCTTCAATGGAAATAGAATCAGATAATGAAAGTTAAACAGCATTAGGTTAACACAAAGGTTAAAGAAAGAGATGAATATTTTTATTTTTTTTATTTTTCTATTTGGAATATATATATATATATATATATATATATATATATAATATATATATATATATATATATACACACTGGTATTCTTGCCAATCACAATTATATCTATTGTTTTATACCAGTATTATGGATATTATACCAGTACCTGTGATATTGAAACTAGCATATATGCTCTACCCAATCTAGTGATGATTCTTCCATGGAAATGTAGGTTAACAAAAAGGTTCAAAAAAAGGTGAATATTTTCCTTTTCTATCTGGAATATATGACGCGTTCGGTGGAGAAGGGGCGAATGCAACATTTTCGAATGATGCCACAAAATGCAGTTAAAGTTTGTAAACTTTAAACCTTTGTATTTTTCCGGTTTATTGAAATGTTGTATGAATTTGAACACATATTTGAATAAAATATTGTTGTGTAATATGTCGATATAATAAAACGCCAAGAAATTTTACAATATTATTTACTGATAGCTTCTGATGTTAACTGGCGTAATCCATTATTTGGTCCTCTTCGTCGAATGTTGTATTACCTGCTTCAACTGTTTCGGTTTCTTCCAGTTCCTTTAACAATCTTGTATAGTAGTTCACTGCAGTTGCAGGCATTAGGTCTGATAATTCTTTGAGATCTTTTATTTTTTCCTTAGTTATTAGCAGCAATTGGGAATACTTTGGTTGCAGTGTCTGCTGGGCTAGATTGAATAAACTGACACTGTAGGATTTTTTCCCTTTCTGCAGTCTGACGGGATGGCTATTATCTGGGGTTGTGCGGTATGCAGTAGATATTACGTAGCCTTCTTTGTGTTGAAAGTCAAATATTAACTTTCTTGCATCTGTAAATTTAGTAGTTGTTGATTTCCTAATGACAATGCACGTTTTTAGGACGTCAAAATCGAGAAAATCAGCCTGTTTCATTTCTACAACTAGGAAGCGCTGCGAAACGGCTGTAGTTATGGCCGTAACATAATCTTTTTTGGTGTGAATAATATTGCTGTAATTATTTTTTATATTTTGTTCAATTTGGCCAAATTGAGCATCACAGGGCATTGTCGAGTGACCAGAAAGTAGATAGATGTGTTCAATGTGAAGCAATGATGCGGAGTGAATTTCTCTGAGATACATTAAAACCTAAATTTTACCGTGAAAGAGTGCAGACTAACATCTAATTTTTTGCATAGGTAAAGCAAAGGTTTTAAAGGATAATTATACGACAAAAAACTCATTTTTCGAATTTTGTGGCGTTCGCCCCTTCTCCACCGAACGCGTCATATATACTGGTACTCTTGCCAATCACAATTATGTATATTGTTTGAAACGAGGAAGAATGTTTTATGTTCTAGTTAAAAAATATATATACATATAAAAAATGAGGGTTTGTTTTTCCTTTCTATTATATACTTTTTGCGTGATTCAATTTTTCTAAAAGATGACTATATAGTATATATACTAGGTATAACCGTATAAGCATGGTAGTATAGTAAATTATAGGTAATACTAATATACTTATTAGATTAAAGGAAAAAAAATATGGAATAAGTTTAAAACAATAAAAAACAAAAAAAACAAAAAAAACATACTACCTTCGTTTTAAACAAAAAAAACGACAAAAAAAACAAAAAAAACGACACAATAAAAAACGACTCACATCACTAGGCATGGATGTACAATGTCCCATGAAGTACGCTCCAGGATGCATGGCAGGGGAAGTATGCGTCGAAGAACATCAGTGGGAAGCCATGTTTGCCCGATGCATGGAGCAGGAGCTGGTCTGGGTTTTGCAGCTCACATCATCATGGGGGTTTCCACTGGACATCCATGAGTTGTGCAGCTTTGTGGCCCAGTACCTGCACCAAATCGACCCGCAGGTGACATGCTTCATCGATAACATCCCTGGTACGGTACAGTATCTATCTACCATTAGGGAACCAGAGTGTTTTGATAAAAATTCTTGTTCCTGATGAAATAAAATTATGGCACCATATGCACATATGTTCTGTACTAATGTGCATAACACTTTCTGTTTCAGGGGTCGAATGGGCGACAGGGTTTCTCAAGAGGCACCAGGGGCAGCTGAGTGAGCAAAAGGCTGCCAACATTAAAAAGAGCAGGGCAATGGTCAGCAGGGGGGATATGGAAGCCTACTTTAGGGAGTTGGGAGCCATAATTGAAGGTATACTACCAAGCAATATCTTCAATTATGACGAGTTCAACCTTGCCGACGACCCAGGGTGCAGGAAGCTCATCTTCCAGTGGGGGGGGGTGAAGTACCTGGAGTGCATCATGAACGCGACCAACCAAGATTCATCATGTACAAAGGCCAGCAAGTACGGTACTGTATACAATATAAAGGCCAGCAGGTACGGTACTGAGATGGTGTGGTTAACACCCCAAGTTGGTGGGAACTCTACTATTGGGAAGGATTCCTGAGAGCTCCCAAACCCCTCAGAAGGGCCTGGGAGGTTTCAGTAATCCCCATTGGGCCAGAGCTTTCTTAGAAAGCCAGGCCTTCAGAGTTACTAAAAATGTTTTTCTTCTCTTTTTAATTGATTATAACAGATTTGAAATTCTCTCAATATAGAGAATAATAAGCGCATTGAGGCAATCATATGCCTGATTATAACAGCTTTGAAATTCTCTCAGTATAGAGAATAATCAGAAGCTTGAGGCAATCATATGCCCATTTCAAGAGATGGGAAAGCATCTCACTTCTCCTTGATGATGTGGTAGGTGAGCCTATAGTCTTGTTTTTACCATTGGTGTTTTGTATTGTTTATCCATTACCTATAAGAACCATGTCTCACATATTTGGATCACTTAAAATTATCATGTAAATATCATAATCATTTTTGAATGCCTGATTTCCTTTATAAAGACCTTGTTGAAAAACCTAACTTCAGTTATCAATATGCATCACAATGGATTTTGAGCTTTCTCAGGCTGTGAACTAAATTGTACCTTTAACTGCCTTATGAGCAACATATTAATGCAAATACATATCCCAAATCTTTAGAACATTAATTATCATTGTTAATTTTGCTCCCTTTTCTGGCATCATTGCACTCATGGATTCCTGTGGGTCCACTGATGACAGTGCTGGGGGGATAATCTCTAAATGTTGTTGGTGTTTTTTCTCTTTATCAGGGATTTGTTTTTGGCTGGGACATTTGCTTATTGAAGTGAATTTGGACAAAGTTTTTTCTTCCCCAATACCTGCACAAATGCTGAAGCCAGTATTCACACATTTTTTGTTATAAACATTGCTTTTATTTGCACTGATTGAGCCAAGAATACCTTTAATGATTGTGATATGAAGGATAGTGTGGGTGGAGTTTAAAATGACACATCTGCAACTTATCAGGTTTATACAATTTGGGTAAACACTCATTGACCTTGCCCTAGTGACTATTATTTTTTATTTTTTTGCATTAGTTATGCAAGTTTTTTTTTTCTGTAAGTCTTGTCTCCTTTGTATGGTAATTGGCTGGTGATGGCCAATAATTTAATGGTTTTATTTTATGTTGACATTTTTGTGTGTGGTATGGGACTAATGATGTTTGTTTCTTTTGTTTTGTAGTAATATTTTTTTGCCCAAGCAAGTGCTTAGTTGGTTCTGAATACACATTGGTGTATGAACAATAAAACTGTTCATATTTTCTTTAGTTACCTATAAAAAAACTTGCCTACTGATGCAGTTAACCTTGTAAGTGTTATTGTTGTTTCATTGATTAAATTAGGCAAAGGACGTTTTACTTTTCTTAAATCCTCCCACCATAAGCCAAAGAGTAAGTCTTCAAAAGAGGCAGACTGGCTATGCCCCAGAGATCTTAAAGGTAAGAACCCAGTTTCAAATTGGTAGGAGCTGCCTATCTGACATAATCTCAACCATACTAAAATTGGGAACTTGCTCACCTCATTTCTCTCATTCTTAGCAGTGCAGGTGGTGCTGAAGTCAAAGGATTATTTTTACTCAATTGAAGGCTCTCTGGGTGGTCCTCACTGGCAGCTAAATCTCCCATCTTAGCAACCAGCAGCAGCTGCCATGACCCCATTAACAGAGTATCCGGTAGGTGAGTAACATAAATGCATCTTTACACAGATACACTTGCCAGCATCACACACCCATTTCAGTACTGTATACAATGTCAAATTACGGTAGTACCCTACTGTATGCCTATTTACCTATACATTGTAATACATTAATATGTAGGTACGGTCCATACTGTTTCTTATGTTTACTACCTTATCTGTTTCAGGTCTACCCATCCTGGTCCCAAGGTGGGCCAAAGGGGGCACTATGCTGCAACAGGCATTGCTGTTCATAGGGCACCAAGTATGGTGTCTTGGGGGCAGGATGGTTTGACAGACACCTGCACCTGATGCCACCCCCTCAACCTACATGGTGGATACCAGTACGACCAGCACCACTTTGCCATTGGAGTCTGGCCTCATGAGCTACCTGCAGCAGCAGCACCAGACAGGTGGCAAAGGTGCGAGTGGAGTCAGGACCCCAGCCAGGCCTAAGTGTTGGGGAGGGGTCCATAAGACCTGGAACATCAGGAGAGGGGCGAATGCAACCCAGTAATCAGGGGAATGGAGCTGAGGGCAGTTCCCCTTCTGGGGCGGGAAACGTGTAGAGCAGGGGTCCTCCCCTGGTGGGGCCTCTGGAATACATGAAGTAAATCAGGGTGAATGGGAATTGTTTGCAGGGTTTTCAAAAGTAAGTGTGAATCTGGTAGAGGAAGAGGGTATAACTGAGTGTATGAAAGTGAAGGTGAATGCCAGGAATCAAGAGATGGTAGGATTGGTGGACACTGGTTGCCCGACAAATTTGATTAGTAAGAAAGTGTTGGAAAGAATGACAAGAAGAGATAGGGTGAGAATGAAGATGCAAAGATGTGCGGGAGAGATCAAGGGTGTGGGTAACCTGGGAGTGCCGATTGTGGGAGTGTGTGATATAGCAGTGCAAATGGAGGGAATAGAAATGGATGAATGCAAGTTTTATGTAGTCGAGCGAGAAGAGGAGTCCTACCAGGTTATCCTGGGAAAGGATTTCCTGAAGAAGAATGGGTTGGTGTTACATCCGAGTAGAATGATGATTGAAAGGAGAGGAAAAGGGAAAGGAGGCTGGGAGTTGTACTTGGGAATGAATGGTCAAGGTGGAAGGTTGTATCTGAGGGATTGTGTTGTGAGAGCAGCTGAGGATGTACAGTTGAATGGAGAAACGCCAGTTAAAGTTAGGATAGAGTGGGATAAGCAGGACACCCTCATTGTAGATCAGGAAACTGATCAAATGTTGTATGTTGAGGGAAGGGGGGTTCATTATAAGGTGAAGCGAGTGGCATGTGTATATGATGGGGTTATAAATGAGGAAGATCCATTTGTGTGTGTGCAGGGTAAGCCGGGTAGTGAGGGTAAAGCGCGAGGGATTAAGAGGGGCGATATCTTGGGTAGACTGAATACTGTTGTGAATGATAGAGACCTTGTGGGTAGTTCAGAGGGTGAGCAGTCAGTGGTGGTAAATGCGATGAGTGGGGAGAAGGAAGAGTGGACAAGAGAGAGAATAAAGAATGAGTTGGACATTGGGGAGAATTTGAGGGATAACGAGAAGGAAATGGTGTATGATGTTCTAGAGCAACGTAGGCATGCCTTGAGTCGGAGCGACGATGATCTGGGTCCGACTAGTTTGCCACCATTTAGAATAATTCTAAAGGATGAGACCCCGATCTATTCTAGACCAAGGCATTTTCCTCAGCCACTAGTTCAAGAGATAGAGGCGCAATGTGAGGAGTTGGTACGAGCGGGTGTTCTAGAGGAGTGTGAAAGCCCCTGGAATAGTCCGATAGTACCAATTAGGAAACCAGATGGGAAGCTCAGGCTGTGCGTTGACTATCGACGGTTAAACGCACAGACCATCAAGGATCGTTTCCCAATGTGTATAGTTAACGAGAGCGTGTACTCTATGCATGGCATGAAATATTTCACAAAGATGGATTTGGTTCGAGGATACTACCAGATGCCCCTGGAAGAGTCCTCAAGACCAATGACAGCCTTCTCAACTGCTCATAAGCATTATGCCTGGAAAGCCTTATCATTTGGTTTGGCGAATGCTCCAGCTGCTTTCCAGCGAGCTATGGCTGGTGTTTTGAGCAAGTTCAGGAAAAAGAATGTGATGGTCTTTATTGACGATATTCTAGTGGTCAGTGAGACGTTCGATGAACATGTTAGGTTGGTGAATGAAGTCTTGCTGATGCTGGAAGGGGTAGGTGTCAAGGTGAAACCATCCAAGTGTGCTTGGTTTGGGGACCAGGTGGCATTTTTAGGACATGTAGTAGGGAGATCTGGAATCCAGAAATCTCCTGACTACATAAATAAAGTAAGGGAATTTCCCAGACCAGAGACAGTGAGGCAATTGAAGTCTTTCCTGGGTTTGATAGAATTCCAGAGGAAGTTTGTGGAAGAGTGTTCAGGTATAGCAAAGCCATTGAATGAGTTAACTGGGATGAAGGGGAAAACGGTGTTAAAGTGGAATGAAATGATGATGGAGGCGTTTGAGAAGTTAAAGGAGAGAATGGCTCGGGATGTCGAGTTGGCTTACCCGGACTATGAATTAGGAGCAAGTCCGTTAGAATTATATACGGATGCAAGTGGTTATTGCATGGGTGGGTGTTTATGTCAAGAGCAAATGTTGAATGGGGAGAAAGTGCGACGAGTGATTGGATATGTGTCAAAAGCGTTTAATAGTGCAGAACGAAAGTATTCAACGATTGAGAGAGAGCTTGCTGCCATAAGGTATTGTTTGAAAGCCTTTAAGTCCTTCTTGTATGGTGTGCATTTTGTTGTGAAAACGGATCACCAACCCTTGGTGTATCTGGAGCGGATGAGGATGGTTGATAGTAGGATTGCGAGAACGATTGAAGATTTGAGTGATTTTGATTACCAGATTGAATATGTGCCAGGTAAAAGTAATTATTTAGCTGATTTGATGTCGAGAATGCCTGGTATGAGTGAAAGTGAGAGCGCATCTGTGATTGATCCTGAGTATTTGCCAAAGGGCTTAAAGAGATTGAAAGAAAGTAAGGGTGGAGGTGACTCTATGTTTGAAAGTGTATGGCATGGTTTGAAAGATTTAGAAAGTGAAGGCTTGGATGTAGTTGTGCCTGAGGGAATAAATGAATTGAGAATGAGGGTTATGAATGAGGTAGTGAAGAAGCCTGAGAGTATTGGTTTGATGAAAGGGAGGAGGCAGATAAGAGAGTTGCGTGTGATGTGTGAACCGGGGAGATTGCCATTTCAAGAAGTGTTAATGATGGTGAGTAGAATGTATGGGATTGTGCATTATGGTTTGGAGAGACCGATAGTATATAAGGATAAAAAGTTGGCTATGAGTGAGGATGGACTAGTATTGCACCTTCAGTGTTTGAGTGGTGTCCACTATAATTTAGTAGTAGAGACTAAGAGGTACGTGCGTCAGGAGAGTCAGGATGAGAACGAGAATGTAGATCCAGGCGCATGTGTGGAAGAGGAAGACGAAAGTATTGGAGTGGAGGTGAAATGTGGAAAACAGTGTATAGGTGCAATGGTTGTTGACGTGGAAGTTGATGGAAAGAAATTCTGTGGTCTGGTGGATACTGGAGCACAGATTTGTTTAGTGAGTGAAAGGGTTGTCACTGAGTTAGAAAGGGGAGGTTTGGACGTGTGTAGGAGGCCTACAAGAGTTTTGATGAAGGGATTGGGTGAAGGGCGTGTTCGAGCACATGAAGCAGTGACGATCAGAGTTTCATTGGGAGAGGGGTGTGAGAATGTCGAGCAGGTGTTTGTGATCATTCACCAGGAGACGATGCCTTACTGTTTTCTACTGGGTATAAATTTCCTGAAACGACACAAGTTGAGTGTCGATGTGGGTGAGGGAAAGATTCTCTATATGGGAAGGGAATTGACGGTGGTACGGGATCCAGTCGCCGCTTTGGGACTGGAGAATATAGGAATGGTTGGGACAATTGAGTGGGAACTTGATGATAAGGAGGTCCTGGATGATGAGGATATCCTGGAAATGCAGGAGACTGATCCTGTAATTTCCGAATTGCGGGGCGAAATTATGGGTCAGGTGCTTGTAAAAGAGTGGGGAGACAGAACACGAGATTTTAAAAGATTTGCGAGGAATCTGTCTATTAGCAAGGGATAGTGTATTTCTCCCGTGTAAACAATTATGGGGAGCGGACACTGGTTCCAGTTTTAACTCTAGTTGGTATGGTTGGTCTGGTTATCCTGATTCATCATGTATATGGGCACTTGGGAAAGGGTAAACTTTGGGGAGTCATGAAAACCCTTATCTTCCACCCGTACTTGGGTCAGGTGTGTGCTGATGTTGCAACTTCCTGTGAGCGGTGCCAGAAAAGGAAGGGGCAACCTCAGGTGGTGAGACCTCCATTACGGAAGGTGGAGGCTCAAGAAATTGGGGAGATGGTGGTCACTGACTGTGTGAATTTACCACGAACAAGGAGGGGACATGTCGCGATGGTGATTGTAGTAGACCATAAGTCCAAGTTCGCGTATGCTGTGCCACTCAGGAATAAGACGAGTAAGGTAGTGGCAGAGGTGGTTCGAGACATCATCTTCCCGATGATGTTGCTGAAACCATCAAGATGTCTCAGTGACAATGGCCCCGAGTTTTCGGGGGAACCATTTGCCAGTATGTTGAGGGAGTGTGGTGTCCAGCAAGTTCTGGTGACACCATATATGCCGTCTTCGAACGGGTTGGCAGAACGAACGGTCAAGACATTGACCGAAATGTTAAGGATGGTGAGTCGAGAGTTAAATGACTGGGACGAGCATTTAAGTAGAGTTCTCTGGAGCTATAATGCCACGTTTCATGCAGCTCTGAATACTTCCCCTAGCCAATATATATTAAACTATGAACGAAATGTAAGACCAAATATCCGGCTAGGAGAGAACGAGAAAAGAATGTGGAGAGAGGCCCATTCTAGATATACTCCCTTCAAGGAAGGAGATTTAGTGCTTCGAGAGATCCAGAAGATCGGGCGGAGAGTGGAGTATAAGGTACAAGATCAGTTTGAGGGGCCATATAAGATCATCAAAGCTTGGCCGAATGAAGTCACGTATGTGGCAGAAAGGGTGAATGAGCATGGTGAGACGGAGGAGATTCGAGTCCACCAGAAGCAACTTAGGAGGTGGAGAGAGGTTCCAGAGTACTTGACTAGTCATCCCATTTATCAGATGTGTAAGATGAGGAGCAGAGGAGAATGGATCAAGAGGAACAGAAAGAGGAGACTTCCCTTGATCTAGAGGGGAAAGAGATAGTATTCATGATGGGGAAGAAAGGAAGGAAAAAGAGACCGGTAAAGGTTCTGGAAAAGGAACCAGTATGTAGTTTAGATCAGGAAGGGAAAGGAAAATCTGAAGTAAATGATTTTGAGGGATTCGAATGGGATTTCAGTTTTAGTGGTTTTCCAGAAGAAAATCTGGGGAGAGCGTCTAATTGGTCCAATTGGTGGGAAATTGGAGATTGGACTGAATTGCGAGAGGAATGGGAGACGAAAGATGAAGGATCAGGGCTGGGTCCAGGGCAGGATGGAAAAAAAAGGGAGACTAACAAGTCCATTACACAAGGGAGTGTGATTTTCCTGTTGGAGAGCATACTACAGGAGTATAGAATTCTTCAGGAAGGGTCTGGTCCAGAAGATGAAAAGTTAGAGCGAAGGGACCATCTAGAGGAGTTTTGTGGGGAAGTTCAGGGTAAGGTTACAGAGATGGAGAAATGGTTAGGAAGAGAAAGGGGTGAAGAAGAGAAGGTTGAGCCGGAGAGCCGATTAACTAGGCAGAGAGGAAGAGTCATCGAGGTACCATGGGTGCAACCGCAGGTACTAGAGCGGAAACAGCGGGGAAAGGAGGAGTAATGTAGATATAAATTGTACATAACAAAAGAGGTAATGGGTAGTAAGTAAGAAAGAAATTAAAGAAAAAGAACCCTGCCAGGTCCAGAAAGGGAACCACTGGGAGATGAATTTCAGAAGGGTTTTTGGGGGGTGAGTGGCGAGTGGGGTGTGGGGTGTGTTGGACAGAATTTGGTTTGTTATGTATATTGTATGGAAGTATATATATTTTCATATATATATATATACTGTATGTATATATACAGTAGTCCCTCGCCATATCGCGGTTCACATTTCGCGGACTCGGTACATCGCGGTTTTTTCTAGCCGAAATAAAATACATACTCTAATTGAGTTGACAAAGAACCGCGAGATAGGAAAACCAGCGAAGCTTGTGCTGCTTGAGCTACTTTGCCTATATGATACCGTACACGGCACACCATTGGCCGATGGATGAGACGCGACCAATCAGAGCACGCTGTTCAGTATCCTGGGCGCTGATTGGCTTAGCGTTCGTCGCATCTCGATCTGCAGCCTACCGAAGCATTCAGCATCTCGCCTTGCTCAGTTCGCTTCCACATGTTATTCATTTAGAAGAGATGTAATGCTCTTCTTTGCTGTGCAATAAATTCATCTCATCATCGTCATCACCTTCATCGTTCAGTACTGCACAGCTAATTCATCATCATCGTCATCATTCAAGTTTTAGTATCTTCGCTGGTGAGTACCCATACGAAATTTTAATGTTGGTAAAATTATTAAAAAATACTGTATATACAAATGTTTTCTTTTTAAAATACTGTTAGTCTCTTTCATACTCCGAGTGTAGAAAGTGTTTATAAGAGCGTGGGAAAGGTTTATAAGAGTGCGGGGAGGGTTTATAAAGGCGTAAAATACGTAATAAACATATCGTTTCTACTTCGCGGATTTTCACCTATCGCGGGGGGTTCTGGAACGTAACCCCCGCGATATTCGAGGGAATACTGTATCTATGTATGTACGTACCATATATATGTTTATTAAGAAAGAAAACTTAAGAAATGTAAGGAACTCGCTTGCCAGAGCCTGATGTTGAGAAGGTAGAGAGAAGTTGAGCGAATCTGGTGGGGTCTTGTGGAGTTGAGGGTGAGGGGAGAGATGTGGGGGAGAGATCCCTATAATTTCACCCTCAACTAACTGAGGTCCTAGCCTTTTGCTTAGTTTTTATCTATCTTTTCAGGAAGCATATTTTTCAGCAGCATGTTGAGATAAATACCTAGCCACTGGGGGCATCCCCTCCTCTGGTGGTGGCTCGAAGGGAAATATGTGTGTCGAGAGGACCTGGCAGGTGAGGGTCCCTGTTTTTGTAGCCCAAAGGGCGAATTTAATGATATCAGAAAATGAAATATATATTTAAGTCAAACAACATAACGTAAGTGTTAAAATTTATATTATTTATCCTTCTGGCAGGGTAACTTCTTCAGTCATAGCACCTCAAGAAGTCATGTTAGGTGATCATCTAGTTTGATTGATTAAAGAACCAAACAAAACAAAGGAAAAGGGAAAAACTATATAGGCTTGATGTAGATGGATTTAGTCCACCAGTTTGTAAGAGGGGCCCCTAAGGGTGACTCCTCAAGATACTGGCAGGATAGGCCTAGGTGGTCAGGAGACCATTACCTACTATTGTAAAGGGCCCCGTAAGGGAGACCTCCTGAGTAGGTCCAGAACACCTGGAATTAGAATAATTTAAGAGTGGCCACCGTAGGATGTATCCTAAAAGGCCTAGGAAGGATAGGAAGGATAGGAAGGATTTCCTTTGCAAGGAAATGACTTTCCAGAGTCCAGTTAAGGAATAGATAGGGGTCTCAAGAGGGACTCAAGTATTAGAAATAGTAAAATATGGTATTGTAAAGAATAAGTATTAATGAAATTTATAAGAAAATTCAAGTGTAAAGCATTCCATTAAAATATCTTGATCTGTATGGTGAATGAAAATTGTGTGGAAGGTTCTGTGGGTGAATGAGCGTGTATGAAGGTGTGAGAGACGTATAATATATGTAAATAGCATTTTTTTTTACAAATAAACCCAATTTTTTCCTGTGACTTTCGCATTCCCACTTCGCTATTCATTCTCTGGATCCTGGATGGAATTGATTTCGCAGGGTCCCTAACTTTGTACAGTTTTGCCCTGTTATCATCTTGAGCCACTGAAGAGGGGGTTAATGTTCCCATAGGCATTTCCGTTAAAAGTAATTATATTAGCAATTCTTCGAGGCTGCTTTGGTGTTAATACGGATTAATCAATAGCGATTAAAGTAAAGCAGTTAATTGTGAGTAGAGGGAAAAAGTCGAAGGGAGAGATCAGTGTGTCCATCTTGGGGGTTCAACACATTCACGCAAATTAAGACCAGCTGCAAACGTGAAGTAGTTGCGGGTCGAGTCACCCGCGACAACGTGGCTGATGGAGCTCCGAGATGAGGCAGTCAAGTTCCTCAGCACTGCTTCTGGTCTTGTCAGAGAAGACTACCGAGAAGTGGCGGAGATTATACTCCTAGTACTCAGGGCCCAGCCACATCATGGCACACACTTCATGCGCCCAGGAGCCTACCATCATGCAAGGTGGATGGCCAAGGTTGGTATTTTGAATTAGAAGTTAAATATTGTATTGCCTTCTGCAAACAGCCATTTGAAGTCCCTACCAGAAAAAAATAAGATAAATAATTTACCATTAAACAAACTTATATAGAGTGGTATCGGTATTTATATATCACAGTGCGTATTCGTTTCAGATCATCTACTACACGAAGCTCCTGATGTTCAGCGGTCAGCTGGAGTTCGACGACGAGCTGGTACAGAAACTTCAGTGGGGTACTATTTACTGCACTCCTCTACGCACCTGCCTGGCTGGTGGCTCCTGTCGCAGCTGATGCCCCACTGAATGACCTTGTGTTGTACCAGCGTCTTCTGCAGTACAGGGCTGTGGATCGCGAGATTGCAGAGGCTTCACTGGCAGTGATCAGGTGGCACTTGTGGTATCTGAGGCCTCAGACCGTCGTTTTCACCCTCTGCAGTGACAAAGTGGAAGACACTGTGAAGCACGAGATGGCAAAGAAGCTGTGCCACCTCGCTGTGCCTGAGGACTTCACGTATGACAACGTCTCGGTTGATGACACGATGCGCCTTCCGGACCTGATTGATGAGTCATCATGGTTCGTGTTCACAGGCCTGCAGGTGTGCGCGTCTACGTGGCTCACTCTGCCAGTGAATAAGTGGGATCAAGATAAGAACTACTGTGATCTGAAGAATGTCATCTCGCATCTGAAAGTTACCAACGACGTGGCAGAGAGAGGGATAAAACTGATAGAAGATTACGCGAACACTGTCACAAAAGACGATTCACAGCTGCAGGGTCTTCTTCAGCTCGTGGAAAAGAGCCAGAAAGAACTCGGTGACTTCAAGAAGTCATCACTTGCCAAGATGACGTAGCGCAGAGGGAAAGGGAGTTAGCAGAGAGAGTACATGGCGCACACCTTAAGATGACGTGTGTTCTAACCATGATTCATACAGTTTTTGAACCTAGTTAGGGGCACCGGAGTAAGTGCCTTTAGTGATATCGGTAAACCGTTTTAATACAAAATACATTTGATCTTTCCTTATTCGTTTTATCTTATCCTAAAAAGCAGACAATGGCAGACAGCATATGGAGGTACGGGGACAAATATGGTATTTTAAACTTTAATGCTATCTCAAGGTGAGTATAACTTCTAAACCATTTGTCCTATCAACTTGGTAAGTATCTGAGAGGATTTCTTTCACTGAGAGGATTCAGAAAATATGGTCATTTGATGATTTATCTTTATTCAGTAAAAAATTGTCAATTTGGCCAAATTTCCAAAATTGAAATTTTCATGGTCAATGCGTGACCCCTAAATATTGATCGATTTTGGTAAAAATGGTGTCAGTGTACTTCCACTGAACCAAATCATGGGAAAAACTTTGACCAGCTATAATTTTTTTTAAAAAGTGAAAAGTGTACTTACTGTACTTGTTGCTACCCACTCTTTTATTTCATGAGTGAATAGCCACACCTGATTTACAGAACACTTTTTGGCAGATGTAAGAACCTAGTAGCTATAAAAAACAAAAATTCTTATTTCATGAATGAATACACTTAGATTTACAATATATACTGTAGGCAAATAAAAAATAAAGTTTGGCAGAAAATATCTGATTTTCCACTTCCATATTTCCATCACTTCTGCAGCCTATAAATTCATATTTGAGTAGGAACTCACTGAACTCAGTCTGTTTCCTATAAGAAAATGACAGGTTTTAGTATATTGAAGTTCATTAACAACTGAATAATGTTGAATCATATTCACTATTGAAATTGGGTCCTAATTTTTGAATTGTAGGAAAAAAAAAACAGAAAAAACCTGGGGTTTTTTACTGTAAAAAAACAGCCTAGGCAGTTAAGTGGGTACCTACCTCAGGTATCTACCCAGTACAACCCTGACTCAAACCCATGCTGGTCTATCACTTGGAAAACCCACAAGCTCTGAAGGGATATTACGAGGAAAACCTTCCTGTCATCCGGAAATCCAACCAAAAGGCCTGAGTGACAAAAGACATCTTCCAGCAGTGGTTTAGGTCTAGTTTTTGTCCTGGTATGTTCGCACATTGTCAGGAGAATGGCTTGGGAGCAAAAGGCTTTGTTACTGCTGGATAATGCCCCAAGCCACCTGCAAAACCTCGATATTGCCTTCAGGCTACACTCAAAGTTGAAATTGGTTTTTTTCACACCAACCACCACATCACTCCTGCAGCCAATGGACCAGGGAGTTATTGCTGCCTTCAAGGCATATTACCACAGGTGCACTGTGTCTCAGCTGAGCCAGGCTGGAAAAGATAAGCAGGCCATCCAGGGCTGCATTTAGGGGGTGGCGCACTAGGCAAATGTCCAAGGCCCCGTGCCCAATGGGCCCCGCAAATTTCAATTGGAAAAAATTAAACATCATTTGCCATCTGCGAGGAGTTTTACTTTTTCCAGCACGCAGCATGGCATCAGGCATTCTAATATCCACTTTGATGGTGTTTAATTTATTGTTCTTGTTAGTGTTACTCATTTCTAATGTTGTTACTAACTTACTTCTTGTTGTTTCTGTTGCAGATTCATGATTTATGTTCTTATTGTTGGCATTGTAATACGTACAACATGGAAACGAGCCATGACCAGGATCGAAGGAGGAAATATAAACCCAGTAGTGAAAAGCGTAAGGATAAGAAGTGCAGAGAAGAGTTTCTTGCGATGGTGCCAAAACTGGCTATTATCATCAGCAACTAAGTCAGCCCTTCAGCAGGCCTACCAACTGCATTTCAGAAGATGTTGGTTTGTGGCCACAAGTGCTGACCAATGACTTTAGAGAGTTCTGGATAGAGTGGGGAACATCAGATTGCTGAAATTATGACAGTGACTTCAGTAACTCTTCAACTACTGAAAGTGGTACAACACGCTGATGTACAAAGACATTATTTGTTTAGAAACATAGGCTGATGAATGAGAGGATTGAGGTGACATGGCTGTGCTATTCTGAATCCACAAGCTGTGTTTACCATTTTATCTGTAAATTAATGTTGAGGGTGGACAGCAAATTCACAATTGGGTTCAATGACTGGAAGCATGGTAGACAATCAGTCGAAGCACACGGAAAATGTGAGCAACATATGAAGTCAATGAGATATTTGTTGGTTAGAAAGTCTGTCTCTGGCTGTGTTGATTGAACCAGTTTGAAAAGGAGTGCAACTACTAGCAGGAAGTTTTGTGGCACTGTCTCGACTTTATCAAGTATATCACGTCACAAGGACTAGCAATTCGTGGACATGACTCCCATTTCAGTTCACCAAACAATGGCAACTATTATGGAATTTTGGAACTTTTAAGTATGACAGTTTTCTAGCTGCGCATATAAGCAAGCATGCCAACAAAGGCAGTGGACACACCTCGTATCTCTCTCATTTCATTTGCGAGGAACTCATACTGTTGATGGCTGATAAAGTACTTCAGACAATTATCCAAGAAATCCAGCAGTCAAAATACTACTCTCTATCCGTCAACTCTACACCTGATGTTTCCCACACCAATCAACTGTGCTTCACCATCCGATATGTGGTTGAGTCTGGGTCCATTGAGCAATTTCTACAGTTCATACCAATGAACACACATACAGGGAAAGGAATCACTGACGTGATCCTCAACTTTCTGGAGACGCATGGCATTCAAATTGGAGACTGCAGAGGACAGTCTTATGATTACGCAAGCAATATGGCAGGGAAATACAACGGCGTAAAGAGCCACATCAAGTCAAAATCTCTGTATGCTGAGTTTGTGCCATGCATGTGCCACTCACTAAATCTTGTGGGTAAATCAGCAGTGAACAATTGCACAGCAGCTGTTGAATTGTTTATGTTCATTCAGAATGTCTACACGTTTCTCATCTCCTCGACATACCGATGGCATCGACATGTAGAGGTTCTCAATAGTAGTTCCTGTAGTGAGAAACTAAAGGTCGACAAAGGTCTCTCTGATACCCGCTGGTCAGCCAGATCAGATGCCATCCAATCTTTAACTGAAGGTTACGCCGAGAATATGATGGTACTGGATGAGCTAGCAGCAGATACCAGCCAAACTGCGGAAGCCAGGATTGAAGTCAGGGGATTGTCTAAACAGCTTCAACAACTCGAAACAGCCATTTTATTGGTTTTATGTTCTCGAACAATTTCAAAAAACGAATGCATCTCTGCAAAAAGAAGGAATGTCGTTAGACTCAGCCACCCTCTTGCTAAAATCACTACTGCAATTTGTTGAAGATCTCAGATCAAAATTTGACAAATTTGAGGACCAGGGCATCGGAAAGTGTGGTCATTGAGTATACAAGAAATTGACTCAACACACACAGAAGAGAAAGTGCCATCATGACAAAATTGGAACTGCCGAAGATATGAACCTGACACCAAGAGATTCATTTTGGACCACTGCATTTCTACCGATAAAAATAATTGATAAACTGTGTACCACTCTGAACACTCGTCTAGAAGTGTATGCTGTCCTGCAGAAAAGATTTGGATTTTTGTATTTCCTTCTAGTCCTGGACATCGACAGTGTTCGACAGTCAGCTGAACATCTAGTAGAATGCTATCCAGCTGATCTGGAGAAAGAGCTGGTAACAAGTTGTGCAGTTCGCTGCCCTAATGAAACTTACCGAAAGTGAAACAGAATCCCAGACAGAACGTGAAGACATGTGCAACAGATTTTATTGGCATATGAACACAAATGAACATTCCCAAACATGGAAATAGCAATGAGAATATACCTGTGTATGTTTGTCACGAACTGTTCTGGTGAAAATTCTTTCTCAAAACTCAAACTGATCAAAAATTACCTTCGCTCCACAATGGGCCAGGAGCACCTTTCGTCCCTGGCGCTGTTGAGTATAGAGCATGAGGTGTTGCAGTCAGTGAGTTTGAGGTCACAATCACGCAGTTTTCCAAACAAAAAGCCAGGAAGTGTCCTATGTAATATTCATTACAAATCTACACTATCTACAGTACAGTAAGCTGTACAGTTTAGCTGTTTATTAAGTGCATTACAACTGTGTAGCTGTTTATTAAGCGCATTACAACTGTGTAGCTGTTTATTAAGCGCATTACAACTGTGTAGCTGTTTATTAAGCGCATTACAACTGTGTAGCTGTTTATTAAGCGCATTACAACTGTGTAGCTGTTTATTAAGCGCATTACAACTGTGTAGCTGTTTATTAAGCGCATTACAACTGTGTAGCTATTTATTAAGCGCATTACAACTGTGTAGCCTACTAGTGTAGCTGTATACACTGTATGTGTACATAGTTAAGTTATAGTCTTTAATATCACATTAATAAGCCGAATGGCTTTCACATGTATGTTTTGTGTGTTAAAAAAATATATCTTATGTGCATTACAAAATATTGTCATTCATTAACACACTAAAAGAATACATCCCGAGAAATAGTTTGCCCAAGGCCCAGCACACTGTAAATGCACCCCTGAGGCCATCAAAGACTACTGGAAGGGCATTGAAAACATTGGTGTTGTAGGGTTTTGCCAATTCTTATTTCTTGAGTCCTTTTATTTTTAAATTCCTGTAATTTTTCTCTTTCCAGCCACTAGTTAAGAGTGTTAAGTCAATCTAGTCAAAAAGTGTTCAAATCAGTTTAATAGGGCCTTACTAGAAACAGCTCTGGGCTAGTGTTAAAACCTAGTCCAGTATTTAGCCCTGATAGTCCCTGTTGAACTCAAGAAAAAGTGAGATCATAGTCCATTACTGAAGGCAGAAGGTATATTTTTGAAGTTTAGCACAAAGGATCTAGAACTTAAGTACTCCTTCTAGGCAGACAATCCAGTGATGTGCATGAATCCAAATTACTTGAAACATTGCTAGTGTGTACTCTTTTCTTGCAGCTTTAGCTTATAAACTTTTAATTAAACTATTGCATGTGAATTCATTAAGTGCCTATACATGTTGGTCTTATCCAGATAAATTGGTAAATAAACAAGTGAGAAGAGTTCCAGTGAATACAATACAGTAAAAATCTAGAAAGTTAAGACCCTCCAAAGTTCAAGATCAAGAAACCCTCAAATATGCTCTTTCTGTCAAAAATGATCCATTGTTTTCTCTTGCCAATCACGAACTGAAGGCTCTGATAGGGTTTCTCATTTATTCTGGTTATGTCACTCTTCCCAGTGAACATATTTACTGGTCTGATGATTATGCTGTAGGATAAAAAATAGTAAAAGAAGGATAAAAAATAGTAAAAGATGCTATGACTAGAAATACTTACTTGAAAATTAAATCTTATCTGCATGTTCAGGATAATAGTCTCCAATCATCAACAAACTTAGACAAAGGGTTCAAAGTTTGACCACTGATCAAAATGCTAAACAAAACTTTTCAAAAATTTGGTATTCTCCATAGGAATCTATCTGTAGATGAAATGATCGTCTGTTATTTTGGGCATCATGGGTTGAAACAATTCATCAGAGGAAAGCCAATTAGGTTTGGATACAAGTTTTGGGCAATGTGTGGTGATAGAGGATACTGTACTGTGGCAAGGAGCACAGAGACCATTTACAAGATATGACAATGGGGACCAGAGTTGTTTTAGATATGGCAAGTTCAGTTGTTCATCCTGATAATCACATTCTTTTCTTTGATAACCTATTTACATCACGAGGACTCATGAAGATTCTGCGCAATAAAGGGTTTAGAGCAACAGGGACTGTGTGAGAAAATAGATTACAAAAGTGCACTACAAAGACAACAAAAGTTCTTTCAAAAGAACCGAAAGGTTCATTTGACTATTGGTTTGATACAAATGCAGAAATATTAGTAACACACTGGAATGACAACAAAGTAGTTTCCGTTATGATGAACTATGATAAAATTGAGCCTATTCATCAAGTACAACGATATAACAATTGAAAAAAAGAAAACTGGTGTTCCTCAACCTAATCTGATAAGGTCATATAATCAAAGGATGGGTGGGGTTGATCTACATGACTGGTTGCTTGGTAAGCATGCAATAGCTATCAGAGGTAAGAAGTGGTATTGGTGTTTGCTAACAAGAATGACTGATATGACCATCGTGAATAGTTGGCTTTTGTACAAAATGGTAAGTAAGAATAAAAGTACTATTAGCATTCTCGATTTTTGCAGAGAAATTGCTGAGTCATACTTGAAATCTGCAGCAGTATTTCGAACAAATACCAGAGTAACTTCCAGTCTAGGTAATAAACTTGTTTCTAGTTTACGTTTCGATGATGTAAATCATTTCATTTCTAAAAACGAAGCAAGTTGACGATTGCATTGCCAGTTTGATCAATGCAATAGAAAATCAACGACTCATTGTATCAAATGTAAAGTAGCTGTGTGTCCTGAATGTTTTGTTGCATTCCATACATCATAACAACTTTGATTATTTCGGTAGACCAACCGAGAAATCGATACAATATACATAAAAGTAGGCTTACTACATATGTATTCTGTAATAATTATTGTGATTGTTTACCTCTATATATTATTCCATGCTGTATATAAGTTAGACAGATAAAATGTCTTTTTGTATGAATTACCTTTAAACTCCAATAAAGAAATATCCTTGCTAAAAAAAATAGTTTCGTTCCACCAATTACTGTAGCAGTAACAGGCTGTGTTGGAATTGCTTCATGCACCGATATCACATCGGCCCAGTGGGTCATATATGTCCTCTTGCATAATGTCAAAACTAATATTCAGAATATTTTCAAACTACAAAAATATGTTATTTACATTCATATTAACCTATTTTATAAGTTATAATGATATGATGTAAGTATAAACATGGTTGGGTGCTAATGGGTTAAGATTGAAGTTTCTTATTGTCTAAAACCTCCAGAAGCAATTGTAAATAATTACTGTTAAGGTTTTTTTTTTTGTTCAAGTCTAAAAATGGGAGGTTTCAAGTTGTTCTATTAAATCAAGTTGTAAATAAAACTGAAAAACTTAATCTTCTAGTTTGCTTTCTATAAAATCATTAAATTTTATGGATGGTAGCTACATGATGGGGAGACCAGTTCCACATTTGATCATCACAGAGAATAAGACTAGATAAAAAGTCATACGCTGGAATAAGGTTTACTAAATTTGGTGATATTTTCAAGTCAAGGGAAAACTAGAATTAATTTTCAGTAGCATAGGTCTTGCCTGTACTGTGCTTATTCTTGTTCATTCTTGTTTATCCAAAAGCCCTTTCTCTTCTTTTTCTGCCTGAACACCTTTTTATCACACTCACTCTAACATTCCAGCATATACTGTTTGCTTTCCATTGCTTGAATGCACTGTGGTGGTCTTGCTCTTCCTGCTTGACATTTTTATGAATGGTCCTTGCTCATTTGATGTCCAGTGCATTGCTTGAGAAAAGTTCTTTGAGTACAGCTTCACCTCCTGCCTTCCAGTCTATTCATTTTGTATGTACTTCATGGTTGGTCAGTAGAATTGATTCCTACCATAGAAAGAACTGTTCCCCTCTGAGTCAAATCCAGGTGGATCCTCTAGTTTTCCCACAACAGTGTGGCCTGGGCTAAAGTTTCCAGCAGATGTTTAAATGGTGTTTGGCAAAAGACATGGCTAGAAGCAGTCTATGATTTCATAAGCTTTGAAGATAATGTTCCAGTTGTCACCAACAAAATTGTGAAGATGGCTAACAAAGCTGGATTTAGTGAAGTTGACATGTCAAACATTGAGAAGCTGTCAATTTCTCATGGGGAAAGTTTGACTGTGGAAGACCTTCAGGAGCTGCATGAACAGTGAGCTGCGGAAGAAGATTGCTGCAGAGGCTGTTCCTGAGAGAAACCTCACCAACAAGGTTTTTTCTGAGGCTATTAACCAAATTTTTAATGCCTTGGAGATGATCTCAGAGCATGACCTAAATTTGGAGCATAGCAGTGCTGTGAAGAGGGCTGTTATGAATGACATCAACTGCTACAATATCATTCTTCATGCCTTCTTCAGAAAATAATCTTCCTTGTCACTTATGGAAGAAGAGCCACAACCAGGACCATCATCATCAAGGGATCCCAATGATCCAGATCCTGTCAGCTCTCCCCACAACTAGCTCCACCCCTCTGCCTCTCACTAAAGCCACATACAGAGCTATGGCATTCAGTGGGCAATGCAATCTTATGACTGCTCCAAAGACTACAGTGGTGTGTTAATATAGTTTTTTTTTTTTGCTCTTCTGAACTCTCTAACTGTATGCCTCCTCCTTTAAGGAGAGCATGCAGCACCAGACTTTTTACACTTTCTTATTCCTTTTCTGTCCAACTATCTAATACAAGAGTAAATTGGTATTTTCAATCTTTCATCTACTCAACCAGTCAACTCTGGAACAATCTTCCTCAATCCATCTTTCCTCCTGTATATGACCTCCAATCTTTCAAACACAGAGTGTCTGGGCATCTTGAAAAACCTCCAACCTTGATTTTGGCTCTTCTTCTTCTATGGGGAGGCAGGGTGCTTTTGCTGGCATTTGCCCTTGGCCCCTCCTTCCTGCATTTAAAAAAAAAAAAAAAAAAAAAATTTACGCAAGTTTTTTTTAAATGTACTTGTATAAAAAAAAAATATTTATTTTCAATTCATTTGTGTTTGTTTACAATATGAATCATAAATTACCAAGACTGGGAATGCATTCCCATATTACTAATATTATAATTTATTTGATATACAAATGAAGTCCAAAAATGTATCCTCTTCATATATCAAGGTATATAACTAACTAAAATATAGTATATGGAATTACCCTAAAAGTGGAAGCACTAGCTAAATTACACAGTATGGCTGGGCAGTGCCAATGTGCTGCAGCAATTGTGTACAATAACAGTATCTCATGTACAAACACTGGGCAGTGGGCACGTTATAGCAAACAGTACTGAGTGCTAAACAAATTTGGGTATCAATATAAAAATAGTGCAATAGCAAAACAGCGCAGAGCATGGACTGCCTGTATTCAATACAAAAGTATTAAAAGGTAGCAAAGCTTCCTCAAAAACTCTTGTTCAATAACTGACAAGGAGGGGGGATCCTGTGAAACCTGATTAAGCCAGAGGCATAGAGGACAAGGACAACCTTTACATCAATATTAGTGGATTTACATTAATAACTGAATATAAATTCTTACCCTAGATCAGTGGTCGCATTCAGCCAGTTCGCACCGGTTCGTGCAAACCAGTTCCTAAAATTTCTCGAGTTCGATTTGGAGGTGATTTGGAAATATTTAAAAGGAAATTAAATAAAAACATTTTTTAGTTTTCATTTCTGACACGGAAGGGAGAGGAGAAGTGGGGAAGGGGAGGGGAGGGCGAACCGGTTCTTAAAATTTTTGAATTCCACCACTGCCCTAGATCCATGGTGACCAACACGTGGCGCATTGGCCTTTCGAAGTTGGTGCATCATGCTTTTAGAAAAATTATGTAAAAATTTCTTTAAAAGTATATTACTGGTATAGAATTCCTTTATCATTGGTTTCTTAATATAGAGTCAATAGACCATTTAGAAAAATGAATTTGACATAGTTATATTATAAATTTGTCACTTATTTTAACATGATACATGAATAATAGAATGGAATATATGATGATTATAAATATGCTTATTATTTATTAACTTTTAGATTTTGCATACAATCATGCGTCTGGCATTAGCATCCATATCTAATTTAACTGGTTGGGTCACTAAAAACTCGCTATTGTGACTATATTTACGCCACATTAGGTTAGCTTGGTTAAATTGATTTAGTTTCATTAGAAACTATATATTATATATCATTATATATAAATGATAAAACATAAAGCATATTACCATATAAAATATAAAGAATAAATGGAAATTATGGTACGAAGTGGCATCGTTTTATAAATGTTTACTTCATGTCAGTCAGTTAGAGTAACCAAAGATTTAGTATTTCATACTGATTACACCAGTACACATTTGAAAACTTGTCGATCGATTTTTACAAACTAGTTGGTGATTCTATATAATTTGAGTGTGCTGATCTCAAAAATATAGTTAGTTTTTCCCTATCACGTATGGTTTTCTTACTGCAGGGTGTGTCATAAATCCCCCCATTTATCCCCAAATGTGAACCATCTTATCGAGACCAACATTGGATTGCCCATGCTAAACCATAAATTTTGTTGTTATAGACTACAGTAACGCTTACATAATAATGTAGGGTAAATATATATAACAACCAGTCCCGTTCCCAGCAAAATACTCTCTCCCCTCCCATCAATGGGTGGTTAACATTTCGGGACAGATGAGGTATTACAATACCCCTTGTAGCACGAAATCTTTAGGTGATAGAGTAAAACCTAATTAAAGCAGAATTAAATAGCTCCTAGCTCTTGGACAAGCATATTGCTTGTTTATGAAAGAATAAAAAAATAACTGAAAGAAAAAATATATTTACCATCTTCTTCGAAAAAAGGCACAAAGTCTTTCTCACGATTTCTGTACCAAGCGAAGTATGTGCCAGATGGCAATAAATTGTTCTCCTGCAATCTAGACCCCAAAAGTTCTGCAGAGTCCTTAGGCAGATTCAAATCCCTGACTAAGTCATTTAGTTCGGCTTGGGTTAATGGTTTAGGATCTCAGTCAGCTGTTGGCTGTTGGCTGTTCATAAACATCATCATTGTCTGGATTTGGAGCTGAATCAGAATCTGAATTGTATTGATCCAGACTCTTGGGTGGGTGGGGAATAGGAACTTCTGGACCATGGGGTACCGGCCTTATTGCAGATGGAAGACTTGGGTATTGAAGGCTCTCTTTATTCTTTGCATTATAACCTTTAACATTGCAAGAACAGAAGTAGCAGTCGTCAGTATGGTTTCTAGGCTCACGCCATACCATAGGGATCCCAAATGGCAAACTTTTCTTTGTACCTTTGCTCCAATTCCTTAGTGCCATAACACATGTAAGACAAACCTTGTGTGGAGCCCAACTTTTGTCTTGATCTCCTAATTTAATTCCAAAATAAGCATGATAAGCTCTCTCAATGAAGGTCGTTACATTTGTCCTTTGTTTTACAACATACCAACCACAAATATAACAAAATATGTCTGGACTATGGGTACATCCTCTAGAAGCCATTATTAAAATTTTAAAGATGTAATGTTAGAATTATCTATCTGAAAAATATGAAAAAACGAAATTAATTAAAGATAAAAAAGGTAAAAAATTACAAAATGCCCCAAAATTGTTTTGCTAATAACTTTAAAACTGTGGGTGATAGAAAAAAACTGGTAGCATTTTTTAATTCAGCGCAGCGAATTGCTTCAGAATCACAACTCAAAATAAAGAAATCGATTTTCATGCAGACAGCTGTTACCTATCACAAAAGAAAGGCTATTACTGACAGTAACCGTGAATTTAACTAAGGGGGTGCACTGGATATGAATTTTTCATATCCAGCTGGATAACGGATATGCCAGATATGGCCATATCTATCCAGCCAGATATATATTATTAGGTACTGTATTATTTTTACACTCATATTGCTATGTTTTGTTTTGCATTGGGGGCAAGCACCCCCCCAAAATATAAGATAAATAATAATTTAAGTATATTCAGATGTTTAATTGTTTTGTTCTCTTTCAGGTTCTTGTGTTGTATTAAACTATTAAGTATTAATCATGACAAGTTTTGTGTGGTCACTGTATACAATAAATTATCCTTGCAATATCACTGCAAAGCGTAATATTTGCCAAAAGATTATCAAACGTGGGACAGAGAAAGGTGGCCAAAAGTCTTTTAGCACAACACCTCTTCATAATCATTTGAAGATTAATCACCCAAAAGAGTATGCTGAAGCCAAAAACGAAAATGACAAAAAAAGAATAGCTGCAACTGGATCAAAGGAAATAGGCATAGATAGAATACGGGCTAGACCATCAACTTCTACTGGTAGTACTCTGAAAGAAAAGAAAATGGACCAAATGAGTAAGCAGATCTCAATAGAGGAAAGCTTTTCATCAAAAAAAATATGGGACATCAATGACTCCAGGTCTGTGATGATTCACTGTAAAATTGGCATGATGATGGCTTTGGACAACCAGCCATTTACTTTAGTTGAAGATGATGGTTTTATTGATCTAATGGCCTACCTCCAACCCAGATATCTCTTACCGAGCAGAAGGTACTTCTCTGATACTATAATTCCTCATCTTTATAATGAGTTCAAGTCTAAAATTGCTCAGAAGCTGGAAGAAGTAAAGCATGTCAGCTTTTCTTCAGATATATGGACAATGCACAACCTCTCAAGAAAGTTTTATATCATTATTGGGTCACTGGATAGGTAAAGATTTTGAAAGATACGATGCTGTGCTACATGCCTCTCATTTCTCAGGGTCGCATACTGGCAAGAATATATCTGAAAAGTTTTGCTCTATGTGGGATAGTTGGGATCTTGATGCGAATAAGAGGAATTTATTGGTGAGGGATGGAGCTAGTAATATGGCTCTTGGTAGTGACCTGGCTGAAATACCTTCAATACACTGCAGCATTCATTTACTCCAACTGGTTATTAGTGACTCAATTATGGTTCAGAGGAGTGTAATTGATATCCTTGCAAAAAGTTGCCACCTTGCAACTCACTTTAATCATTCTCCTTTGGCCTGTAACAATTTCACACACATTCAAGATGTCCCTACACATTGGAACAGTGCATATTTGATACTAGAAAGATTATATAAATTAAAAATTCCAGTGCAACTGTATTTGGCTGATCATAGTGAATTACCTACCATCACATCCTTCGAGTCGACACTGATACAAAATCTCCTTAAAATATTAAAACCATTCTTTCAACTCAGGAAATGAGTTTGGAAAAATCAACTTTGTCTTCCATAATCCCAAGCATTTGTATTTTACAAAGATTTCTTTCAAAGATTGGCCATGATGACCAAGGTGTTCAAATGACAAAGAGAGAACTACTGACTTCTCTTCGAGCACATTTCTTGTTGGAGAGTAATGATGGGAAGTCTTTGAACATAATGAAAAACAGGGCTTATGTGACTGCGACTGCAATAGATCTGCTGTATAAGTTATCTTTCTTTCAACAAGATCAAAATGAGCAGGCTAAATCCTGGCTGATTGAAGAAGTCATAGGTATTGAAAATGACAAAGGTGGTAATGATTCTAATGAAAATGAAAGTGAAGGTAATGAAAGTGGAAGCGAAAGAAGCTCAAATTCCAGTTCTCCTAAGCAAAAGAGGAAAGATGAAGAAGACATTCTTGAAGCGTGTTTTATGGAGATCACAAAAGGAGAGCAATCTGGGGAAGTAAGTTACAAGAGAAGAAAGGTTGAAAAAAAGACTGCTCCTGTTCTACTGATTGCAGGGGAGTTAGACCGATATGCATCTGAACCTCTTGTAGATAGGAAAGGCTGTCCAGTTCAAATTTGGAAGCAGGAGGACTGATTTCCTCTCCTTAAAACTATTGTTTCAAAGCTTCTCTGCGCACCCGCATTAGGGCAGATCGAAAATGAGGTTTTTAAACTTTTTTTCAAAATTCAAATATGACTAGTGCGGAAAATATGTGGGTGCTATAGATAATGACTGTGCATAAATATTAGTCCTGCGAAATTATATCTTCAGGTGCCACAAAGCCATCAAAAAAGTGAAATATAATGATTTTCTTATATTCTGCATTAGTACAATAACTGAAACTTACTTGTTATTATTATATATTAAGTGTTCCAATTACCAAAATAGTTACTGAATTACGCAGCTCTTAGTTTATTTAGATCAATGTTCTTTTGATTAATGATCTAAATAATCCAGAACTCACCACGAGGAGGTGGCTGCGTGTCGAGCTCCACCCATGCCCTCCCAACCACCCATCCTTGTGCATGTTTTTTTCTATTAACGTTTTATTTAAACTTTATATTCAGCTTTACTTTCGAATGATGGCATTTTTTTACGTGACTGAAGTGTTGATCTTATGAAGCCATCTCGCGCGTTCAATCCAAATACTTTTGATGATGCTTCAGTCACTAATTTTACCATTCTTTCTACTACTTGTGTATGACAAGGGAATTTCTCGAATGGAGGGGTACTCTTGTTTTCTATGAATTCTTCAATCTCATTTTCTGTCAGGTGTCTTGTCACAGGTGGTTCAGTGACAATGCATTTTTGCCAATTAATTAAATCAGTATAATCAGTAGCTTCAAATTGAATAACAGGTACTGTGAAATGCCTCACAACTTTTTCCTTGTTTATTTGCCTTGCTTTCTTTATTCGCCTCCACGCTAATTCTCTTATGGCACTGCGGTCATCATGAATCATTGATGCTAGAATATTTTCTGGATTTGCAAAAAATGCATTTCTTTGTATGACAGGGTTTACAATATCCTTTACTTCGTCATTCAGTGTTCTTGTTAGTTCAATAGTTTTGAAAACATGTTTTGAGCCATTGACGAGAGACGTACTTTGCTTAATAGAAAACCACATTGGGATGTAGACCTTCATTATAAAAGAAGCAATGTTCATGAGGTTCTCAGATGGACTTACAGTTGAAACGTATAGACGAAGCAAACGATTTGCTGTAGTCAGCCATTGTGAATGTGCCATTTTGCCTGGACTACGATGAGCAAGATCTGGAGAGCAATATCCCTTTGTTATGGCCTGATGAATATCAATTAGATATTTTTGGTCAGTGCTAAGATCTTCACAGTCTACAGTTGGTTCCTCAGCATCAATCCTTTCAAACTCGACAATAGGAAGACTCTCACAGTTCTCTAATCCCCTGCCAATAGGACCGGTGAATCCGCGGGGGCCAGATGTTTTTCCATCCAGCTTTGCAACTAAATGGCGTAATGGCAATTCATTGGCATGGAGCTGGCACACTAAATGTTGAACTGGCTTCTTCAGCTTCAATTCTATAAGCCTTATAACGCCTCCCTTTTCTCCAGTGTTGACTGCTGCACCATCGCATCCAATGGCAACAAGGTTTTCCAGGTTCATGTCATTATTTCCAATATACTCAAACATTCCTTTACATATTTCTTCAGCTGATCCAGAATTCACAGAATAATGGCCCAAATAATCTGAACCAGGTTCTCTCACTAAAGTGATATGTTCTTCTGTTACCTTCTTCTGATATACTTTGGACTCTTTTTTTTCTTGGAAGAGTGTAGAATCTTTTCGACCATCAAAATAGATTCCTCTGATTGGGACCTGATTTTGATCTTTCATAATTTCTGATCTCTTCTTTTGTCTTTCTCTTCTGATTTTACTCCTATCCACTACTTCAGATGTATTGTCAATAGAAACTTCTCCAATATCTTGCAATACTGCACTAACAATGAATGCTGCAGCTCAATCTGAAACTGCAGTCCTGTCACAAGCAGTAGCCACTGAAGGTAGATTTGTAGTTTTCCTTTTCTTGAATAATTGTTCTTCAGGTTGTTCGAGCTTTCTCTTCGAGCTAACTGGCTCTGGAAATGTATCGTCTGATATTTCGCCAGATTCACTTTCACTATTTGATGTCGATGATGATAATTCAACATTTGTATCCTGCAATTTCTCCTGTGAAGATTCTTTGGTGAGCCTCACAGCTTCTTTTTGCTTTCTTAGCAACGTAGATGCTTTTTTCTTTGAGAGTGTAATATGTACTCTATCAATAAACAGTTTTCTTTCACTCCTTTGATCTAAGAGGAACGTCACTTCTTCCTTTGGAACCATTTTTTCTTTGGGACAAGAACATTGTGTTAGTACTTTGCACTTGCACGCTGCAATGTCAAAAAGTTTCGTGTGTGCTTCTTTTTTGAACATATCAATCTTTGCTTTGTAAGCTTCAGAATTTTTTCTGCTTTGGTATGGCTTCATAATGACAAGATACTTTTCGTGGTAGCTTCTGAACATTGTTTCAATTCGCCTGTCTGACAGAATTGGGACGGAAGCACTTTCCCAAATTGTTTTCAATTTATCAACAACTTGTTCTAATATTTGAGATATTGAAGGATCTTTATTAGTATTCTGTTTCAAATCGTTTCTTACAAACAAGTAATATTTAAAAACTCCTTCGTATGTAGGAAGATTCCTGTGCCACAAATCTTCCCCCATACCAAACATGGGGCACTCAGTTGAGGCCCTGGTTGATTTTGCACAAACTCGAGACATTTTGAAAGTATACAAATCTGAAAAAGAAAGAGCTAATATCAATTATATGTTAATTTCAGTTAATAGTACATGGCAAACTTAGGGCAACACAATACAGAAATGCAAAATATATAAGAAATATAGTTTAGACTATCTGAGTAACGCCAACAACAGAACACCCACCTGCTACGAGAGCGACAGCTACACTGAACCGAGGTACTCACGTGACAGCTGAGTGAGCTGACTATAGAAAACTGTTTTTAGAGAATAGAAACTTTTTTTAAAGGTTGACTGAGCTATTTTTATACAAGTGTGAATAAATTCTTGTCTATTGTGCATCGTGGACTCTTCTGTAATTATTGGTTAAAATCTGCTTTTTTTCAATATTGAAGGTCATTGTGGCACCTGAAGATATTAATGTTATGATTTTAAATTTATACCAGCTTATTTCCTCACTACTCCACACATTTTCCACACTAGCCAATTTGAAAATTCGAAAAATGAGTTTTTCACTCCGCCCTAACCCGCATCCTCTGTATTTTCAGAGAGAATGTTTTCTGAATATGGAAACATCTATGAAGCAAAGCAATCCCACATATTGCCTAAAAGAGGAGAAATGCTCTGGTTTCTGCACCACAATGGAAAAATGTTCTAAATCACTGTCGTTGAGTTTTTTTTATTCTGAAGACCTCCAGGCTGAATGGCGGCATCAGACCAGACACAATACTGCCCTCCATTCACTGATTTCATTCCAGGCATTTTATATTGTATTCAATGTATTGTTTTGAAAATAAAGGAAAAACGGAGAAAGAAAGAAAGGAAAGCAAGTTCAGGGGTCTAACAATATTTTACTCTTTTTAAAAAATTTAACGCCTAGACATTTTTATAAAAAGCTCTGATTATATTAATAGAACTGTAATCATTAAGGATGGACAGATGTTTTATTTATTCTTGTCATCAGTATTGTGTTAATTTAATATAAAAAGTGTTGCTGGACTGGTTTAGGGGTGAGCCCTGGAGGGCTTTCCATTTTTTTGTATATAAAATATTATTTGTAATGTGTTATCATATTATGGCAGATTTTCATACAGGTGTTAATTTTCTAATGTCTTGGCCTATATCCAGCATATTCAGCCGGATATGACCCATATCCTACTGGATACTGGATACCAGATATTTCACAATATCCAGCCAGATATCATATCTAGTGCACCCCTAAATTTAACGAGCAATGGGAAATTCAATTTCTATTTATTATGGGACCTTCTGGAAAACCACTGTGCATTGTTTGTGGAAATACTGTCACATAATAGGAGACATGATCTTAATGAACATTATATGGCACAGCATAAGACGAAAATAGAAGAAAAATTAAAGCTAGTGCTGGGATGTGAGGAATGCAAAGATTATTTAAATAAGATGAAAGAAAAAAAAGAAAAAAATGCAAAATTATTTTATGAAAAGAAGTTGGTGATCAGAATGTAGAAAGAAAAGTTGGTGAACTTGCACTGTCAAAGCAGACAATAACGAGACGTAGTGAAGATCTCTCTACTGATGTACCGTATCTGATCAATTAAAAGTTCATGCCCATGCTTTCACCTTTTTTTCAATTGCATTGGGCGAATCTGTCGACATATGTGATACAGCCCAGTTAAGCATTTTTATTAGAGGAATTGACAATAATTTTAACATCTTTGAGGAACTTATCATTTTTGAATCACTTCATGGAACAACGAAAGGGTCAGATGTATTTGAGAAATTAAAATCATGCTTAGAGAAATTTAAATTGGATTGGAACAAACTCATCAGTATTTGCACTGACGGAGCTCCTTCAATGGTCGGTAAAATTGTTGGCACCACAACTTCACTTGAAAAGTTTTTAAATTGTCCTTTACTGAAATATCACTGTATTATACACCAAGAATCATTGTGTGGGAAAACTTTAAATCTCCAGGGTGTTATGGCAACAGTAGTAAAATGTGTGAATAAAATTAGAGCAATGAAAATTCAGAGAATATTGTGATATGCTGGAATTGGAATATGGTGATCTCATTCTTCATTGTGATGTGCGTTGGCTCTCCAGAGGACAGGTTCTGGAAATTAAAAGACAAGTGTTTTTCATTTCTTAGAAGAGAAAAATGAGTTACCTCAGGAAATGGTACTCTTGTGTGACAGTGAGTGGCTATTTGATTTAGCATTTCTAGTTGATATGACCAGTCATCTCAATAACTTAAATTTGAAACTACAAGGTAGCAACAGATTGTTTGCTAACCTAGTGAATGATATTAATGCATTTAGAATGAAATTAACAATGTTGGTTTTTCAATTAGAAACCAAAAATTTAGACCATTTTGACATCTAAAAATGCAGAGCAAAAATAATGATAGTGAAATTAATTTATCAAAATATATTGCAAAAATAAAATTAATGCAAGATTCATTTGAAGCTTGTTTTAGTGAATTTGCCAAAGAGGAAAATAACATCAGTATTTATCAACCCATTTGCCATTACTGAACAAAAAATCAGTGATTTTCATACTAGTATACAGATGGAAGTTATTGATTTAAAAACAAATTTCATAATTAAAACTAAATTTGATGAGCTTCCTCCGATCCCTAAGGCTGCTGACATGATCCATTTCTGGAAAATATTGCCTTGCGAACAATTTCCAAACCTTAGAAAATTTGCTCAGGGTTACATCTGTCGATTTGCAAGCACATACCAGTGTGAGCAAGCATTCTCATCTATGAAACTGATAAAAAATAAACAATGATCACGACTCACTGACTCTAATCTAAAAAATCTGCTTTTACTTTCAACAACAAATTTAAAACCCAATAAAGACAAGTTGGCAGGATTGAAACAAACTCAAAAATCTCATTAAAGGTAAGATTAATTTTTTTTATTATATATACATTTGTTGTCATTTTAAGTTTTTTTTGGCGCATTGGAACTATGGCACAAGAAAAATGTCGCTTGGTACGTAAAAGGTTGGCCACCACTGCCCTAGATATTGCTAGGGTTTTCTTAGTACAATCTTCCTTCTGGTCTTAAAAATGGCTTCTAGTAAATAGTTGATTAAAGTGAACTCAAGTCTGACAATTGATACTCAAGTTCAACAAAAACAACAAACATTTAATAATGCTCTTTGCTATAGGTTTTTACAAAATATTTATGTATGCTTCTCAAAAGAAAACAAGTATAGCATTTCATATAAATAACTCGACTAAAACAGAATGAATATTATTATAATAAATATAAATCAATACATAGCAAGACTGACTGACTGTCTGTCTCTGTCTGTCTCAGTGTAAAGCAGTTAATGCACATCAGAAGATATGTGCAGCCATTGGAGGTAGGAATGGTCTGACAAGGTGCAGAAGTGCCATGCAGTGGGGGATAAAGCTTCTGGATGTGGGTGGCATTGAAGATGACATCAGAGAGGGTAGATTTGGTTGCATGAAATGCCACTGGACAGATGTGGGGGAAGCCTTTCCTGCAGGAGGGAAGAGAGGGTGCAAAAGTGCCATGCAGTGGGGAACAAATTGTCAGTAGAAATTCACCCAGCTTCCTCCAGGGCATATGGAGTGGGAAAGATGCCATTGGGTTATTCCAGGCCAAATCACCTAATACTGAGAAACATCCTGATAGGTGGTAGGTGGTAGGTGATGTTGACCCAATCTTCCCAAATACATCCTTAGAAATGGTGTACACTGCTTTATTTTTGAGTTATGAACTATTAAAAATAACATTTTTTACAAAAAACTTTTATTTTCCAATTTTCAGGTCCTCATGGCACATATACTTTTTATTGTACAATGCCCAAATTACACACTTGTAATATCTAGATGTTAGTGTATAATCAGAAACTAGTATAAATTATATTAAGCCATTCTTAAAGAATAGGTAAGGTGTGAAATTGGACCCTTGAATTTTTTTGGCCTAAAAGGCCTTCCTTTTGGTGGATGGACGACCATGTCATGCGGGCAATTATGTAGCATATTGAAACTCATACCATTTAATTATGCGAGTCTAATATAAATAGAGACAAAAATTCAATTTTGCACCTCAATTTCTTCTAAATTAGGCAAACATCTGAAAATTGCACATTTTGTGTTTTTGTTGATATGTATTGTAAAGCCTCTGCATACAAAAACAGTAATGAATTCAATGTAACATCTCATTTATACAAATATCAGTGTTTTGAAACATATCTTGCAAACACAAGTTAAAAAATATAGATTCAACAATTTTTACCTGTTTTTGAGGTAGAAGAGCAATGATATTTTGATACTCAAAAAATGATAATTTCTATTGATGGCCTCCATGTCCTTGTAGTTCTGGAGCATTGTTTCTACAAAGAATATCCTGAATAGGCACCCAACATTGATCTTGCCTGTGTTGAGGTCATGACAGTGTTGTGTTCATAGAATGATTCATGAACTTCACAAGCACATCCTTGTGCTCTTCAGAATGATCAACAATAATACCAATGAACCAATCTTGATCATACATACAGGCTATGTAAATGCCACTTTGATAATCATCACTATCTTTGCTTCTTTGAACTAGCATTTTCATCAAGTTCATCTAAAGAAACATGTTACAAATATCATCAGCTGAAAGTGTTTAACTTGTAATTTTGATTCTGTATTTGGGAAGAGGAGACAAAACTGCATTAGGGAAAAAAAAATGGGGTTACCTGTTGGGTGCTAAACTGCAATTTTACCCTTATGGCATCCCTAACCTAAGAAGATTGGAATATGGGGAAAGATTACTATTACTATTACTTGGTCATCTATTACTATTACTTTTGTATGTGGGGTACTTCACTCATTTGAAAAGGATCTTTATGTCTATTTAAATTCAATTAGAAGCAGTGTATTAACAAACAAACACTTTATTTTAGACTCAGCAGGTACAAACATTACAAGAGGTCCATAGAAAATTAAGAGAGAATTGTCTGGAGCACTGACTAAGTAGGCCAGTGAATCACTGTGTATAATGAACATGCAAATACAATGATCCAACCGTGAGGTGGTGTGCCAACTATCACTAACATAAGTAAAGCTATCACCAGGAAGACTATACATGGATGAAAGGGTCAAGTTATTATCGACACAGAAGGCTTTTAAGTAGTTGCTAAACAAAGAATTATCATTAAGCATATTGGCATTAAAGCCACCAATGATAGCTACACAATACATATGTCATATCCAACTCATCAATAATACTACTGACCTGCCCCCAATTTAATGAGGTAATCTTCTTCATTATCAACTGCCTGAAAAGGCATGTAGATACACAGAATTACAAATTTTTTATTGTCTACACAAATTTCTATTCCAGTTAGCCAATTCAAACCAAGTTTTAATTCACTAACATACAGGGTGTCTCAAAAGTCACTATCTATTTTGAAAAATAATGGGAATTACGAAAAACTGGTTTAAGACATGAAAAATATATTTATTTCAAAGTAAGTGCCACAAAGAATTAGTGCTATTTATTTATCTGTCTCCACATGGCAACCATCAGTGTCTCTACAGAGCTCAAAGCGATAAGTTGTTTCCCGGAACACACTTTCCAGCATTTGAGGTATTATTTTCTGAACTGCATCGGTAATACGATTTCAAAGTTTGGCTACATCACTAATTCTTCTACCAGTGTACACCTTAGACTTAATGAAACCCCAGGCGAAAAAATCTAATGGTGTTAAATCGGGTGAACGTGCTGCCCATGGTTGTGTTCCTCCACGACCAATCCAGTGACTGGGGAAGCGTCTGTCAAGATAATCACGTACAATTATTGCATAATGGCACGGTGCTCCATCCTGCTGAAAAACTACTGTGTCAAGAATGCCATCTGTAAGAAGTTGAGGTTCGAGGAATTGTTCAAGCATGTCAAGATAATAAACCAATTAACTTTTTTTAAATACACAAATTTGCACCAGAAGTATATATCTTTATGCCAGCATAGCATTTTTTAAAAAAACATCTAATGTCACCGAAATAGATAGTGACTTTTGAGACACCCTGTATTTCTCATACCCCAACCACCATAGAATAGCTACCATACCCCACCAGGTGAGTAGCCTGTAAGCAGACCATCTTGTTTATCTTTGGTGACCTCCCCTATCCCATGAAAGTTACTGGACAGGCTATTCAGGTTCTTTAAGTCCTGTTTCCATAGCCATGTTTCCTGCAGACAGAGAATATCTGCAATCTCTAACATCTTAGCAATTATGATCCACCTGTGTTTGCTGTTATTGCCTTAGCTTCTGAAGGCCTCTATAGTTATGAGAGATTAACTTGAATGTTGCAATTAGGAAGATGCAGGAGTTCTGCCAGCCATCTCTACATGTTGAATTCCATTTATACCAGGCACAGCAGTTACAGCATTAGAGCCAGCTGGGTTTTTCTCCACAGTACAACGCATGATGTCTCCATAATTACCCACTCCTGCACTTGTGCAAGGGGCTGCAGGTGTTTTTCTTCCCTTCTTCTCATAGAACTGCTGTACATATACCCATTCTGGCCATACTGCTGGATCCATAAATACCTCTGGATCATCACACACTGCTGTAACTTGAAAGGAACTGTTAGTCCATCCGGAGTCAATTTTCCTACATGTAACCTGAAGGTTCACTTTATCTTCCACAAATGCCTGCAGCTCCTCAGCTGTAAGATCAGGTCAACATCTCAAGACAAAAATGCTTCGGGTCTTTGTTGGTATGGCCAATATTGGCCATCATATGATCTGTTTTGGCAGCCCCTATGATACGGTACCCACCATTCTCTGCCAGCCTTTGCTACAGTCTAACTCCCTCTAGCCAGTGCATGAGTGGGAGCAGACCCCCTTCAGGGACCACCACCATTACCTACTGCAGTGGTTGCAGTTCTTGGAGGAGTCACTCGCTTCTGGCCCCTCCTTACCACCATTGTCCAAGATGCCTCCTCATCATGACCCCTGACTGCATTCCCAGCATCCCGATTCACCAAGGCCCCTTGGGGGTATCCTGTGTGAGATGGTATTGAGCTGGCAATGTAGCAGTGTCTGGATTCAAGGATCCAGGATGAGGCTCAGAGGCAGAGGGCTCCGCACTCATGGATCCAGGATGAGGCTCAGAGGCAGAGGGCTCCGCACTCATGGATCCAGGATGAGGCTCAGAGGCAGAGGGCTCCGCACTCATGGATCCAGGATGAGGCTCAGAGGCAGAGGGCTCCGCACTCATGGATCCAGGATGAGGCTCAGAGGCAGAGGGCTCTGCACTCATGGATCCAGGATGAGGCTCAGAGGCAGAGGGCTCCGCACTCATGGATCCAGGATGAGGCTCAGAGGCAGAGGGCTCCGCACTCATGGATCCAGGATGAGGCTCAGAGGCAGAGGGCTCCGCACTCATGGATCCAGGATGAGGCTCAGAGGCAGAGGGCTCCGCACTCATGGATCCAGGATGAGGCTCAGAGGCAGAGGGCTCTGCACTCATGGATCCAGGATGAGGCTCAGAGGCAGAGGGCTCTGCACTCATGGATCCAGGATGAGGCTCAGAGGCAGAGGGCTCTGCACTCATGGATCCAGGATGAGGCTCAGAGGCAGAGGGCTCTGCACTCATGGATCCAGGATGAGGCTCAGAGTTTAGAGTAGATTTAGTTCATTTTTTCAGTTCTTTGTTCACCCAATATGTCCATTGCCACTGTAATTGAAAAGGAATAGACTATTATCTATTACTTTGCCTTCTCTATTACTATTACAACCAAAAAATTATGATCTATTACTATTACTTGAAAGATCCTGTAATTTAGTCTGTTACTATTAACTTATTATTATTAACCCCATGTCTGGTTTTGAGAGATGATTTTTGAGAGGAGATATGATACATATGTTCAAAATATTTTCAGGTTTTGAACAATTTACATGTAGCCTAAGTAACTTTCTCATGAAAGGTTGAAGGAATAACTTGAGGGCATAAAAGAAAATTAGAAAACAGACTTGTAGACTTCATCTACAAAACTACTTTTTCAGTCAGAGTAGCTAAAAGATTTTAGGAATGATTTGCTACACAATGTGGTAAATAGTAGCTTGTTATTAAAATTTTAAGAAAAATTTGGATGCTTTCACGTTTGTAGATTGTAAACAGCGTATATTCTTAGCTTAAGTTATGTACGCTACTTTGATAGCTCTGTAAATAGTTGTTAATTAGCTAACTTGAGATTGACATTTTGCACAATTTTATTATAAAATATAGCTCATGACTTGGATAACCCCAAAAGGCCCTGTGGCTTCAAGTTTTCCAAATGAAATGAAATGTAATATCTATATTACGCCTATGGTGAGAGGACCAGACTTGAATGCAGTATTCTATGTGGTGCCTAACATAAGAATTGGTAAAACTTTACAATCTAGACAAAATTTTACCAGAATTACTGTATACTAGGGCGGCTCGTTTTTACACTTTTTTCGATATTTGATTGGGGGTAGTGCGGAAAAGTTGCGATTTGGAGAGAAAATAAAGTGTGTAAAATTTTTTTGATCTACATCAATACCTTCCGGTGGCGGCGAGTCCTTAAAAATCGAAAAATAGGCCTAAAAACACACAAAAATTTTATATAATTTTATATAATTTTTATATAATGTTCATTGTTCAATGACTGCTATTAATTTATTCAAGCCTATAATAGTGTTCTCAGGGTTGTTTGCACAGAAATATACCGGAATTAACATTTGTATAACATCTTGTTAAAACTTGCTTTAAATCAATATTTTGGATATTTTAACGGCTAAGATGCCACCGGAAGTTATTAACAGATTGTGCTGAAATTTTTACTGTTTATTTTGTAAGTCTTTAAAACCATTTTCCAATCTACCCCGTTAGGCCTATTTTTCGATTTTTAAGGACTCGCCGCCACCAGAAGGTATTGACGTAGATCAAAAAAATTTTACACACTTTATTTTCTCTCCAAATCGCAACTTTTCCGCACTACCCCCAATCAAATATCGAAAAAAGTGTAAAAACGAGCCGCCCTACTGTATACCCAGTATCACAGTCCATAGCACATTATGTGGTAAACTACCTAGATTAAGCCTGAGTAACTTTTGTGTTATGGCCAAGCCATGTTTGTGCCTGGTCTAACAGCACTTTACATTTCATTTGGATAACATGAAGCCACTGGGGCCTATCGAGGAACCTTATCCAAGTCATGAGCTATATAAAAAATATCTTTCATTCATGAAAGCATCCAAACTTTTTTAAAACTAACTAATGAGCTACTGTTCACCACATCACATGGCAAATCACTCCAAAAATCTACTCTAAGACTGAAAAAGTATTTTTGTAGATCAAGCAAAACACATCAAATATTACTAGAAAAATGTATTTTGGTATTAATTAACCTAACCTAACCTAACCTTACCTAACCTAACCTAACCGTGGCTAAACGAGCCTAACCCTGGCTAAACGAGCCTAACCCTGGCTAAACAAGCCTAACCCTGGCTAAACGAGCCTAGAGTATTACCTTATTATGGATTAGGTGGTGGATACAGATGAGAGCTCGTTTAGCCAGGGTTAGGCTCATTTAGCCAGGGTTAGGCTCATTTAGCCACGGTTAGGTTAGGTTAGGTAAGGTTAGGTTAATTAATACCAAAATACATTTTCCTAGTAATATTTGATGTGTTTTGCTTAGATTTTGACTTCCATTTCCCTTGAAAATGAGCCAAACTTCAAAGTACTATAACTTTGTTGGATCTCATTTCCGACGGAAATGGATGTCATATTTGAACAAATCACATCAAATACTACTAGAAAAATGTATTTTGGTGTGTAAAATGACTGAGTGGGATAAAATACATAATTACCTCCAATTAATCCTATGATTGATAGTGTAGCTAGGGAGATTGATGTAACAGTTAGGATAGAAACTGAATCAAATACAGGAAATACTAAGATGTAGTGAGGTTGAGCCTTAGCCTGGCCCTAGTGTTAGGTACAGGGATGCAGGCCCAAGTTAAGCCTAAGCAAAGTGTTATTGATAAAGATGCAGGTCTAAGTAAAGTTATTGCCTGATGAATGGCACAAAGTCAAAGGTCATTCAAGAAATAGGATTAGAGAAAATAGTAATCATGTTGTAGCAATTAGTAACAGGTTTCAGATACAGTCAGCCCTCATTTTACACCAGTTCCCTGAACCTAAGAAAAGGCTAAAATTTAAGATAGAGAAATAAATCAGGGATGGGGAGTCGGCCAAAAACAACCAACTCCCGACTCTTTCCTTATCATGCTGATCTACAACCTTATAAATATTGGGATGTTTGTTTCGTAGATGGCGTTTCAAGTTTGAGGCTCTAGTTGGAGCATTAGCATGTTTCCCAGTGTAAGCACTAATTTTTGCATTATACTCTTTACCATCCTTTTCTACTTGACAAATAAAAATACTTTCATCCTCATTTAGCTTAAAATATTGAAAGAGTGCTGATTTTCTACTAGGCCCACGACTCATTACTAATAGGGGCTAATTAAATTAATAATATATTGCTAATTTTGATATGGTACCTAGTATCCTAAAATAGAAATATGAAATTCATTTGCTAAGATTTACCAGAACAATAAATCAAATGTGGAAATGTGAATCTAGAATTAGTTCAGGAAGATACAGTATTTATTTAGGGCAGAGTAGTATTCTGGTAAATTGTTGGCATATAGAAATTGAATCAAAGAGTCGGGAGTCAGTCATTTTTACTGACTCCCGACTCCGACTCCCCACCTCTGATAATAAATGAATTAAGGGTAACAAAACCAGATATCCTAAAAGCAATAGATAAATTAAAAATGGAAAAATCACCAGGTCCAGATGAAATGCATCCAATAGTCATAAAAGCTGCCAAAAAGAATATAGCACAGGCACTAGAAATTATTTTTAATAAATCATTGATATATACTGAAATTCCAGAGGATTGGAAGAAAGCAAATGTGGCTCCAATCTTTAAAAATGGAAATAGAAACTTGGCAAAAAACTACACTCATCAGCCTCACCTCCATTATTTGCAAATTACTCGAAAGTATCATTAGAGGTAAAGTTACTGAGTTCCTTCAAGAGTGCAACCTTATAAATGATAGCCAGGATGGCTTTCAAAATGGAAGGTCCTGTCTAACCAACTTGATTGAATTTTATGATGGAGTCCTATTGCATTTGGACAATAAAGAGCCAGTAGATATAGTATACTTAGATTTTGCAAAGGCATTTAATACTGTTCCTCATGCAAGATTGTTGGTAAAAGTTAGAGCCCATGGTATAAGAGGTCATATAGTTGACTGGATAGAAGAATGGCTGAGAAACAGAAAACAGAGAGTTCATCTAAATGGAAATAAGTCTACTTGGAGACCTGTATTAAGCGGAGTCCCACAGGGGTCTGTGCTGGGACCTCTGCTTTTTGTTGTCTATATAAATGATCTAGAGAAGGGCCTATCATGTAAAACCTCAAAATTTGCTGATGATATAAAATTAGGCCATAATATTAAGTCAGTAGCAGGAGCAATGACAATACAAAAAGACTTAAAGACAGAATAACAGCCTGGGCAGATAAGTGGGAGATGAAATTTAATGTTGATAAGTGCAAGGTTACGTATGCATATTGGGCCAAAAAATCCAGAATTTGAATACAATATGAATGGAATTTGGATTAAAAATAATGATAAAGAGAAAGACTTGGGTGTCACTGTGACTAATGAACTTAAACCCTCAAATCACTGTACGGTAATCAGAAATAAAGCAAATGCTAGACTCAATCTCATGCACACACACATTGAATACAAATCACCCAATATTATAAAGCAACTATACATTTCATATGTGAGACCCCTCCTCAAATACTGCATTCAATTTAATAGTCCCTATTTGATACAAGATATTGAAAAACTGAAAAAAGTACAGAGACGAGCAACAAGAATATTCCCATCTCTAAGACAATTGACATATAAGGAAAGACTGGCGTATCTAAGCATGTTCTCATTAAAAAGGTGGTGGTTAAGGGGTGACATGATAGAGGTGTATAAAATGATAAAAGGGTTGGATAAGATAGATTTTGAGTCTCTTTTCATTAAAGATCACAATAATCAGACTGGAGGTCATAGTATGAAATTATTTAAGCCAAGATGTAGAACAAATTTAAGAAAACATAGTTTTACAAATAGAGTAATTAAGTTTTGGAACAGTCTGACAGAAGAACTGGTGACTTCAGATACACTTGATTCTTTCAAAAGAAGGTTGGATAGTTTGATGTCTGCAAGGGACATCTGGTGATAGTGTTTAAGCCCATTTTTATTGCATGAATGGTACTAGCTTATTTCGTATATATTATATGCATTTAGGTGATAGATCCCACAGCTCAACACAAGTGTTGTGGGATATAGGGAGGCAGCATCTTGGGTTAGGGGATACTCTCTGTCCTTACACACCCCATTTAAAGAGATTCCTCTGCTGAGCAGTGCCCCCGATAGTACTGTGAGGTACTGAAAAACTCATGATCTTCACTTGCTCCACAAACACCTTTAAATGCAAGACCCAAAATGGGTGCACACACATTTGTACATTACTGTATAGTCTTTACAGCCACACCTACACTTTTCCTCTTAAGTATATATATTGTAAAGTACCGTACATGGTTGTAAATTGTGACTTGGTCCGCAATTGATATGGACTGTGACTTATTTTTGGTTGGCAAGGTACTGGTATTGATGGGTACCATAATGAAATTGACTAGTAGATTCTTTGGATCTGATATATTTGCATGTCAGTTATAAATAGATATAGAGTGTAACATATTTGTGGATAGTAGCCTATTATGACTGATCCTCTAGATCCAGAGATTCTATCTTTAGTTTTAAATTGATAATTAATTAGTTTTAAATTGATAATTAATTAGTTTTAAGTTGATAATTAATTAATTTTAAATTGAGTTTTGTAAAAATTGGTTGTTACCAATGTGTATGCAGTTTTTACATAGTGGAGCCACCTCAATAGGCCGAAGTGGCCCCTAGTGTGCCCACTATAAAAATTTCTGGTAATTTTTTGCTGTCCAGCCTCTGGAAACTGAAAATAAAGTTTACCATAAGACTCTTTACATTTTTTTAAACAACTTTTATTAAGTACAATATGAAGGCAAATGCCGATTAAAACTATAAAATCAATGTTATGAAATTATTTTTTTGAGTGATAAAATCGCGGATCATGTTTTTGGGAGTGATAAAATGACTGATCCCACAAAGGTTAGGAAGGTACCACTAACAAAATTGGGGGGTTTGACCTGAACTCATAAGATTTTAGTGTCACGATGGCGTCGGTTTGCGATGGTTGTAATTATTCACTGTGCTTAACTTCATGCAAATTTTTTGATGATGAAGAGGCTACATTTAATTTTTATGTAGAACACAGTGTATTACTAAAAGAATTTATGGTAATTTTTTACTATCAGTCCGGTCTCTTCAATTCCCATAATTTATAGATCAATGGATTCGTTATTACACTAGGAATACGATTTGGATAGTCTCAAGTGAGGGAACTGACCCAAAACTAAGTTAGGACACGAAGTTGTTTTGGGGTATAAGTGTGAAAAAATACTCTAAAATGGGGGTAATTCCTTCAGTAGAGACTATCTAGGGCGCATTCGCAATGTAAAAATGAATCTATTGATATAGGTATAAATTATGGAAATTGTAGAAACAGCCAACATGAGTGACCTAAAAGGTATATATATACATTTATATATATGTAGTAAAACGAACACTGTATATATTCACTGTATATATTCACTGTATATACCATAAAACTATACTAACCTAACCAGCCTAACCTAACCTACCTAACAACCTAATTTTAGGTACTACTCTTACCTATGGCAATGAAATACTTTTCTGTTTTTATCAAACACACACACTTATTACCACAAACAATCCCTTCCTTGTTTTTCTTAGGGCAAATAAATTCTTTTAGCAATACACCATGTTCTACATAAAAATTAAATGCAGCCTCTTCATCATCAAAAAATTTGCATGAAGTTAAACACACTGAATAATTACAACCATCGCAAACCGACGCCATCGTGACACTAAAATCTTATGATTTCAGGTCAAACCCCCCCAATTTTGTTAGCGGTACCTTCCTAACCTTTGTGGGATCAGCCATTTTATCACTCCTAAAAACATGATCCGCGATTTTATCACTCAAAAAAATAATTTCTTAACATTAATTTTATAGCTTTAATCGGCATTTGCCTTCATATTGTACTTAATAAAAGTTGTTTAAAAAAATGTAGTGTGTCTTATGGTAAACTTTATTTTCAATTTCCAGAGACCAGACTGATAGTAAAAAATTACTGAATTTATTTGCCCTAAGAAAAACAAGGAAGGTATTTTTTGTGGTAATAAGTGTGTGTTTGATAAAAACAGAAAAGCATTTCATTGCCATATACAGGTAAGAGTAGTACCTTAGGTTAGGCAGGTTAATATAGTTTTACGGTATATATAAATGTGTATATATATACCTTTTAGGCTACTCATGTTGGCTGTTTCTACAATTTCCATAATTTATATATCAATGGATTCATTTTTACATCGCGAATGCGCCCAAGATAGTCTCTACTGAAGGAATTACCCACATTTTAAGGTATTTTTTCACACTTATACCCCAAAACAAACTTCGTGTCCTAACTTAGTTTTGGGCCAGTTCCCTCACTTGAGACTATCCAAATCGCATTCCTGGTATAATAATGAATCCATTGACCTATAAATTATGGGAATTGAAGAGACCGGAGTGATAGTAAAAAATTACCAAATTTCTTATGTTCTTAATGGATGCATTTCATCTGGCCCTGGAGATTTTTCCATTTTTAATTTATCTATTGCTTTTAGGATATCTAGTTTTGTTACCCTTAATTCATTTATTTCTCTATCTTGTCCTGGTAGTATAAAATCAAGAATATTATTTAAATTTTCATTTGTGAATACTGATGAGAAGTATTTGTTTAGTTCTTCAGTTATTTCAAGATCATCATCTATAGGTAATTCCTTTCTTTACCATCAGGCAGCACAAATACCAAAGGCAAATAAACATAGAGGTCCTTTGAAGACCTACATATACATAACTCTCTAATGAAAAAAGTCAGGCTTTTGTTGTTAACTCTCCAGTGGAATCTGCTGGAAATTTCCAACGGATGAGGGTATCAGGCAATCAACCCATAGCCCTATAGTTTTTTCACACTAACCCTTCCTAATCAAACTATTTAGCTTATTTCTTAACTGCCTATAATTATCCAAGTCCAAAATACCATCACTGCCTTTAAATTCCCTGAATGCCCTTTTTAATTTTTAATCACTTTAGCTATTTCCTTATTCCACTACAACTGAGACGCAATGTCAGCCTGTTATCACTTTAGCCTTTTAATTGACAAAATAGTCCTAACCTAAACAAAAAATGTTTGGTTAAGCTTACGTCCTGGGCCGATTCTAATTTCACCACCACATTTTTCTCTAATAAGACCAGGCTATACACAATGAGTTGTCTCATGCAAACGTAGAGATACGTTTCCTGAAAAAAAAATTCCGGTCCTTGTAGTTTAGGACACTTCTTTCCCAAGACATCTATTTTCATTTTCATTATTTATTTCAACCTATATTAATGAGGCTTACCCTAGCCTTCCGAGTTGGGTGTGTTTTCTTCTTCTTTGACCCAACAGTCTTTCATTGTTGTTGCTTACCTTAGTGAAACTGCAAGAGAGTGAGCTCTTGGCTCTTAGTGATCCTGCCCCATGAAAGCTGCCCTCCAAGCATCAATGATGCAGGTATGATGTTGCATCATACTTGCAGAGCTGGGCAGTAACGCTTTACAAGTAACGGCCGTTACCTAACGCGGTACTTTTTTAGTAATGGTAGTGGTAACGGCATTACATTTCAAATCAAGTAACTTTTTCAGTAATGACGTTACTTTTTTAGGGAAATACATTCGTTAGACGTTACTCGATACTTTTTTATCGTAGCTCGCAATTAGTTTCTTTCGAACCTCACTCATTATTCATTAACCGTTAAAAATGTGTCCCTTCACTATGAGCGAGGTGTGCATGTTGGCCGTTGGCATGCTGGCAGCCTACCCCCATCCACCCTCTCCCCCTACACTGACAGCACTGTCAAAATAAAAAGGCGAAGAACCTTCGAGCAGGGAGGGACCTAAATTCAACAGAGGTTTCGTCATTCCTCTCATCTGGGCCTTCACGGCACGTTAGCTCTGCATTCTTCCCATCCACTAACTTTAAAAATATGCTTATTAAACTTAACACTCCTATACCATCTAGTGCCGCTGTTGAGCGGGTTTTTTCAATAGGGAAGAATATACTGCATCCGAAACGAGGCTCGCTCTTAGATGCAACTTTTGATAAACTTGTTTTCTTAAGGCCAATAAAGATCTTTTGAATAATAGTTCTTAAGTTTGTATATTTAGCTAATAAATTTCAATTATCATTGCCATGCACAATAACTCATTTGATTCATTTCTTTAGTAGGTGCTCCTTTAGTATGCGGTCTACAAATTCTGCCGCGCTCTACTTTTTTCAAAGTGCAGTCTACACGATTGGTTAGGTTTAGTCAAGATATTTTCGTTAAAACTAACGAACATAATCATGACTAAACCTAACCAATCGTCAAGGGCGACTGACATTCGGATGTAAACAAGCAATTAGTAAACAAGCTAAGAAGGTATACTTACATTTAAACTTTTTGTGTTTTTAACTTTTCAATAAATTTTTTTCCTTACATTTAAACTTTTTATGTTTTTAACTTTTCAATAAATTTTTTTCGGTATTATTCTACTATTACACCCGTCTAACGTCCAGCAATTATTATATATTCATTAAGTAGAGTTTTTAATTCTAAGACACTTTCCTTCTATAGCGTTTCCGTCGCAAATGCTTCATTTTCGAGATATAAACATTTTTTTGGTGTGTATCTAGTGTGTGTTTGTACAGTCGTTTGTGTGTTTGTACGGTCGTTTGTGTGTTCGTACCTTCGTTTGTGTGTTCGTTTGTGTTGCCGTCACATGTCTGCCCAATCAGAGCGCTCCATCCATTTCGAATTTGAATTAGTTTGCTACCGGAATGGCTTCTTGTGACATGTGTTCAATGTTCATTCGATTATTACCGCTGTATTGTCGATTTCTATGAAAATTTAGAAAAAAGTGTTGAGTTTCTGCGTGCTCACAGTGTTCTACCGACAGTAGTGAAGTGTCCACATTGTAAAATGGAGTGCACATATCGTCAAGACCAGAAACTGTGGCGTTATAGAAAAAGTTACGTTGTGCTTAAAACGAAGAAAAGACGGTACTGTGATTATTCTGTCTTAGATTTTAAAGGTAATTCCTGTTTTTCTTTTAGGATAGGTTAGGTTTAGTTAAGTTAGGATAGGTTAGGTTAGGTTGTTAGGATAGGTTAGGTTAGGTTGTTAGGATAGGTTAGGTTAGGTCAGGATAGGTTAGGTCAATTTTGAAGGTAAAATTTGTTTTTCCTATGGTTTTTGATGTGTTTTGAACGAATCTGACCTTCAAAACCGTCGGAAATGACTCGTTTTCTGTGATTTCCCCCACATTGCCGGCTGGGGGCGGGGGTATCTCAAAAACGAGTCATTTCCGACGGTTTTGAAGGTCAGATTCGTTCAAAACACATCAAAAACCATAGGAAAAACATAAATTTCACCTCGAAAGGGAGACGGGTGTAATACTGTACATTTACCTTTTTTCAAGTAAGATTGTCATTTCAACCTTCTTTAACTACATTTAAAAAACAAATTGGTGTAGACCGCATACTAAAGTGTGAATTTGTCTGTAGACCGCATACTAAAGGAGCACCCTTTAGTATTTCGTATTATTGTTTTGCAAAAACTAAACTTTCTTGGTATATTCTAGCATTAGTAAATTAGTATCAATAGTATGCTACATCCTCTGTTATGTTGCAATTCCTAGTAATAAATCTTGCAGTAATTTTGTTTCACTTTTTTTGAAAATATTATGCCTTATAAGTCATAATAACACAATGAAGGCATGCACAAACTTCATAGCCTATGGCCCTATGCATTAACCAGTGGATACAAACCAACACATACTCGCACAAGCGAATGTTTATATACTATAATATTTTATGTATATATATATAAATTATAATATACCTATGCATATATATAATATATTTACATTTCATTAAAAGTAACGGTAACGAGTAACGGTGCCGTTACTCGTTCCTTTTTAAAAATGGTAACTGTAACGATAACGGCGTTACATTTAGACTGTAGTAACGGTAACGGTAACGGCATTACATTTATAAAGTAACGAGCACAGCACTGCATACCTGTTTATAAAACTATTGACAGATTCCGCCTCAACCACTGCTGGAGAGATGCTATTCCATTCATTTATCAGCCTATTTGAGAAGAACTCCTGTCTTAGTCTGGTACTGACCTTTTTCTTTTTTAGTTTATACCTGTGGCCTCTAGTGACTGAATCTTTATCCCTCTCAAACATGCCCTGCGGATGGTGTCCCATTACTACTTGTTTAAAAACTTTTGTCATATCTCCTCTCCTTCTTCTCTCCTCCAGTGTTGTCAGTCCAAGTGCACTTAGTCTGTCACCATATTCCATCCCCCTCAATTCTGGTACCAATCTTGTTGCTCTTCTCTGCACCTTCTCCAGCTCAGCAATATCCTTCCTTAGATATGGGTTGCACACCTGAACACAATACTCCAAATGAGGTCTGATCAGTGACCCATACAAGTTTAAAAACATCTCACGGTCCATGTATGTAAATGTCCGTTTGATCATTCCAAGAACCTGATTTACCATCCGAGTAATTCCGCTAATATGACCACCAAATTTAAGATCGTGGGAGATAAGTATTCCTAAATCCTTCTCTTTTTCTGTTTCTGCAAGCCTCTTCCCATATAAATAATACTGATTTCCCAGTTTGTCTCCCAAGTGCATAGTGCTGCATTTGCCTTCATTGAAAATCAGCCTCCACTTTTCATTCCATTCTTCTATTGTATGCAAGTCTTTTTCCATACTGTTGATACCATCCTTAACAGCTGTATATATTTTTGCATCATCCGCAAACAGCTGTACTTTACAATTTACGGGCCGTTCAAAAATTACGTAATGCTATTTTTACTCAAATTTGACACCCCCACCCAGTGGCGTATTAAGGGGGGGCCAGGGGGGGCCAGGTTTCAGTGCCCAGCTGTCTTAGGGGCCGATATTTATAATGATATTAATGATAAATTTGGAATGCTCAACAATATCTCTCAACTAACTTCAGAGGAAGCATCAAAAGCAACAAAAAATCTGTCTAGTCCATAACCCAAGTGATTTTGAGGACAACTTCCCATTTGAGTTTCAGCATTTTGTAGTTTGTCAAACAAAACGCTTTAGCTGACACTCGCCCATTAGGAGTTCTACAGGAAATTCACAAATTGAGGGCTGTTTTTCCCAAATGCTTTCATTGCTTATCGCATTTATTTGTGCTTGATGATGTCAAATGCAACCGCGAAGCGTTCTTTTTCTCATTTGAGCATGATTAAAAATGTTAAACGTCAAATGCTAACCTAAAAGAAATTGTAAAGTCTGTCATTGTTATGCATAGAAAAGAATATTTTGCAGAATTTAAATACTGATTTTGCGAGTGGAAAATTTAGTAATATGAAGCAGCTCAAAAAACTTTTGTATACTGGTGGTAGATGATTTTGTGACCAACTTTGGTAGATTAGTAGTGGACTTGTAGTTGTGTAATTGGTTTGGTGTAATTGTAGCAGCTTGGTATTTATGTAAAACTTGCATTATTTGATTTAGAAATAAATGGTTTTATTAATTTATATGACTCGAAGATTTGTCTTGTTAAGGGAACCCAAGAATATTTTGGCCCCAGGGCCCAAAAATTCTTAATACGGCACTGCCCCCACCCCCTTATAACGTTCCGTAACGCTAGACCAGACACCCACTAAGATGTTATGTAACCCCTAATAGGGGGTGTCTGGTCTAGCATTACGGAACGTTTATATAAGGGGGTGGGGGGTGTCAAGTTTTAGCAAAACTAGCGTTACGTAATTTTTGAACGGCTCCTTATATCATTTGGTAGGTCATTCGCAAAAATCAAGAAGAGTATAGATCCCAGGACAGACCTCTGGGGGACTCCACTTGTTACTGGCACCCAGTCAGACCAATCCTCTCTGAGCCTCACCCTTTGACTCCTACTCCTTAAAAAATATTCAATCCAGTCTGCCATACTGCCCTGAACACCAACACCCTTCAATTTGGTGTTTGGTGTTGGTTGATTGGTTGCTACGTTTTACATTCTTCGTCTAACTGAGAGTAATGAGACGGTGTTTGGTGTTATCACATGGCCGTTTGTTACTTTTTTTCACCACTGAAACGAGCTTCGCTTAAAACAAATTAGAGCCGTTTTAATCGGCAACAATCGGGGTTTGAAAATGTATCGAATGAATGCAAGGAATTGGATATGTTTAATTTTGAGAGATGTTGTTCGAGGGGAGTATGATACAGATGTTCAAACTGTTTTCAGGGTTGAACAATTTAAATATAAGTAACTTTTACTTATTAAAGTCTGACAAAAGAACTCAAAAGCATAATAAATTAGGAAACAGACTTGTAGACTGGATCTACCAAAATACTTTCTTAATCATAGAGTAATAGGTTTTTGGAATGACTTGCCACATGATGTGATAAATAGTAGCTCCTTAGTTAGTTTAAGAAAAAAAATGAACGCTTTCATGAATAAAAGAGACAGTTTGTAAATTGTGTAAATAATGCATATTTTAGCTCAAAATATGTAGGTTGATACTTCGCAATATATTTAATTATTATAAAATATAACTTTACATCAATTATGATTTGCATAACTTCAATAGGCCCGAGTGGATTCATGTTTTTCCTGTAATAGGGTGTGTCAATTTGGGAGGTGAAAATTAATTTTTGCCAATTCCTTCACTGAGGGGTTTTAAAAATATGTTTTTGGATGTGAAGAATTCAAATCTGCTATTATTTTTGTGATTGCTCAACACTTAGCTTGGTAAATCTACGTTTGATTAAAAAGCACATAAATTGCTCTAGGAAAACAACATTTATTAATTTTAGCTTCTCAAAATGTCAGGTAATGCTATAAAATTTTAGTTTCTCTGCATAAAACATATCCTAGTAATCATAAAACATATCCTTGTAATCATAAACAACATTACAAAGTAATGACATCAGTAAAAAAAATTTTAAACAACAAGTTTCATCAAGTCTTGCTTTGATTCGTTCTTGGACATCAGCCGCCGACTTGCTTCTTGGCAAGAGGTGTGTGAAACAAGTCACAGAGGCCTGCTGCCTCTGTGACTTGTTTCACACACCTCTCTATTGACTGAGCATGACAGGGCCACTGTGGAACTTGCATAGGCTTGTCAAAAAACTTCTTTACTTCCGCTGTAGTCAGTTTACATGTCAAAGGAGGTTCAAATACCCCGTCAGACCAGTCTGTCAGCTCCAACACGGAAGAAGACTGGGGTTGATGGAAGGTGTCTTCCTGGGACGTACAGAAAGATCTCCAAGTGTGTCATCATCTCCACCCCTCATGTTAACAATCTTTTGGACACCAGCTCTCCTCTCCTCACTGTCATCTGAGCACAAGAGTGTCTGGATTATCATTTCGCTGAATGCATACCATGCTGAGCGCTTGATGGTTGGCAAAACAGCATCCACTACAGCCTTCTTTTGCAGCCTAACTAGCCGCAGCTGAAACAAGATGTGGCGTGGGCCTTCCACCCAAGAGTGTTTTACTTTGATGTTGAACCAACAGGGGTAGTACACACCAACAGTGTATTCCACTATCAGTCTTAAGGTTGTTGAGGGTTTTGCTTTAAGGCCATGTTTTGAAACCCATATGCGACAAAGCCTGTTTGCTGTGTCAACCACCTTGAATGGCTCACTGGACCAATTTCAAGAAGGGCCAGATCTTGGGAAGTTCTCCTGTCCTTATGGACGCTTCTGATCAGTAGAGAGATCCTTTACGACATTGTCACTCAGTGAAGTAAGAGGCCTCGCCAATTGAGAGTTTTGGTGAATGAAGGATCAATTTCAAGTTCGGATGCAGTTGTCTTAGCATCTTGCCAATGTTACCTGTCCACTTGTTGTTAGACAAGGTTTTCCCATCCAGTGCTGTGATCAAGTGTCGCAGGGGTAACTCGTTAGTGTGGAGGGCACAAACCAACCAGATCAGCTTACGGCAAAGCTTGACCTCTACCCAATGCATGGAACCACCCCTCCCAGCCAGTGAAACATTTGTAGAATCACCTCCAATGGCCTGCAGGCTTTTATCAATGCCCTTCTTCTTCATGAATCTACAAGATTATCAGCAATAACTTCAGCAGGTTTTTTTCTCGTTGAGCCTTTCTCAGGAGTGAAGGAGTTAGAGATATCTTCCACCTGGCTCACTGACACAGAATAATGCTCTTCTTTGATGATGCTGGGGAACTGACGATCTGAATTGTCTGCTTTCAGCATAACTTTAGTTGTATCTTGACGGGCCGTCAAAGAAGATGCAGTCAATTTCACCCTTCTTACGAAGATCATCAAATTCCTGATCCAGGGATCTCATAACTTTTTCTTGGGCCCTCTTGACTTTATTGTGATCAACTACAAGTCTCTTGTCTTCTTCAGTGATCAAGCCAGCATCCATAAAGGCAGCAGTGGTGATGGCAGCTGTGGCACGCAGGCCAACACCATATCTGATGCTATGCATAGCAACATTAGGTATTTCTAATGTGTTGTACTCTGGCTTTTATTGGAAGTTGAAGAAGTGCTTGGTATTTCTAATGTCACTTCATAACTTCCATCCTTTCCATCTTGAGCATCAGCTATTTGTTCTTCATTTTCATCATCAGAGAAATTATTTTATTTGATGGCATTGAAACATCCTGCTTACTTGTCTGCTTATATTCAGCAAGCCTTCTTCTTTCGTCTTCTTGCCGCTTCTGCTTTTTGACTTGTCTGTTGTGCTCAGTTTGATCTGGCAAGCCAATCTGATGTGGTCCAATAGAACCAGACTTGTCTCTCTGACCTTTAATGAAAGCAAGTTCCTTCACAGGGATCTTCATCTCCCTAGGGCATGTACAGTTAATGTGAGTTCGTTTTTGCAACCAGCATCTGCAAGGCAGCCAAATTCAGAGCAAAGAACAATTTTACACTTGCAACTGAGGATGTCAAAAAGCTTGTCAAGTTTTGCAATGAAGCCTCTTTGACATGTAGCTTTCCTCTCCCAAGAGATATGTTTTTGGCCTGCTCCAGCTCTCTTGGATCTTGTTTAAGATTGTGACTCGTGAATTTACAACGGGGGCTACAAAAGAACTGTTTGCTCGTTCCCACTTTTCAAGCACTTTAGGGTAAATGTCCTTTGCAAGACTGGCTGCTGGGTAGTTTCTCACATCCTCACCACTTTGTTCTTTAGCAGTAGCCCATATTTCAGAACGTCTCGCAGAGTTGGGAGTTCAGAGGGCAACAACTCTCTACCAGTTCCAATTAGGTTGCTCATATGTGTGAATGTCCCCAGTCTTGTCCTCCTTTTAGAAGCCATTGTAGGTCAATTCCCACTGGTTAGGATGGTAGCACTGACGGACAAGTAATCTTCAGCACACTGATGAATATGTTTCAACCTGTGAAATAAGCAAAAACAGCAGTGCATTATATATACAGCATATATAATTATTAATATAATAATTATTATATAAGTCCACAAAAAAGTAAAAAAAGTCACTATTTTTATGTAACTTCTTACCAAGCAAAACTAAATTATATTAAATTAACAAAAATATCTTTAGAATTCCTAAGTCATGCTGCAACTTTTTAGCACCCCTCATATTTGGAATTTGAAAGTTGAAAAATTCGACACACCCTATTCCTGTAATGTATTAATTTGTTTATACTGACAAGATTTTGACATTTTTCAGTTTTTCAATTGTTGCCGATTAAAATGTAAACGGCTACAATCGGGGTAAATGTTTAGAATAACTCCAAAAAGATTCTTCATATGTTTTTAACAAAATGTTATTAAATACAATATGAGTGCAAATGACAAATGAGATCCGTAAATATCAATCAAAGTCTGTGAAATTTCCCAAAATTATTTTGTGGTGCCATTATAATGACGTCAGAAGAAGAAACAAATTTTTTTTTCGCTGAAAACCGTTACGGGGATTTTTTTCGGTTTGACTGACTGCTATCTCCACATCAAATTTATCATAGCGCCAATATGCTATAGCCCATATAAGAGGATATAATTATTAGGTACAAACTGCTTAAAATTAATCGAAACCTACGGGAAAATTATTGAATGCCCGGTTAGGTCAACTGTACGCCCTTGATGATTAGTTAGGTTAAGTCGTGATATTTTTGTTTGTGTTAGAAAATCTAGAAGAGGAAGAGCCATTGTTGTTCCAAGGCGATATGATGACTAAGCTGATTGATGCAACATTGCTTGTATATATAAAGTTAATGTGTATACATAATTGTAAGGTTAGTGAAAAATTCACTTAATTTAGAGCGAGCATTTTTGGGCTCTTGTGGCATCATTGTTTAGGCACTCTTGTGGCATAATTTTTTTGGGGGGCACTGGCGCGTCCTTTCTACTCGTTTGTTGAATGCGGCACTTACAGTTCGTGGTCTTATAGAGAGCTCTCTTGCAATTCAGTTTGGTTGTTTAGATACAAGATTGTTGCATTGTGCAATGGTGCAGGTTGTGTTGTTGTTGCAAGGTTTAGAAAGAAGACCATAAATAGTGCCCCTTTTGTTTTTTATCTTAATTTTATGCAATTGAGGCCTAAGGTAGGCCCATATCGAGTCAGCAACCCTGAGGCAGGACCTAATAGGACCTCCAAGTCCGTAAGTTTTAGTCTAGCTTAACTTGGGTTGTAGGTTGAAGTGGCCCTTCAGAGCTTGGCCGTTCAGGGCTCAGCTGGGATTCTGAACCCAATAAAATAAAAAATAACAGCTAGTTTTAACGAAAATATCACGACTTAACATAACCAATCATCAAGGGCATACAGTTAACCTAACCGGGCATTCAATAATTAATTTTCCCGTAGGTTTCGATTAATTTTAAGCAACTTTTATCTAATAATTATATCCTATTATATGCTTAAGCAGTTTAATTAACTTGAATTCTGTGTGCGTAGGTTGTTCCTATACGTTTTGCGAAGCTGTTGTGAAATTTTCTGTAGACGAGGATGCAGCCTTTAAATTTTTCTGTGATCACGGGATTTTGTTAAGTGAATTGTTGTGCCCAATAAAGGATGATAAAGGAAATACCTGTGGCCATTTGTGTAATTACGACAAAAATAAAAAGCTTTCAGTTGCCAAACTTTACCCACCTCAATAACAGGTAAGTTACATGATAGAGGTTAGGTTAGGTTAGGTCAGGTTAGGTTTGGGTTGGTTTAATTTCCATAAATTTTGCATTCATGGGATTCGTTTTTATATGAGAAACGCATTTCTGGTGGTCTGAGGTTGTGCAAATGCCGTAAAATTGAAATCATACATAATATAGTTTTGGGGCATTTGCGCAACCTCAGACCATCAGAAATGCGTCTCTGATATAAAAACGAATCTATGAATGCATAATTTATGGAAATTGAACAGTTTGGAATTATTCTAAACATTTACCCAATCGGTTCTAAGTTGGGCACGATTCAACAGTAAAAAACGGTAACAAAGGCATGTGATATGGACTTCAATTAAAGTCCAATTTAATATAATAAGTCACCTCATAAACCCTGTTTTGACTGATAAAAATTCATACCAAAATTAGTTCGTAGCTACCCAATGTTAATATTCTAAATTACAAAACAATGGGAATTTCATTCATGAAGTTTCATCATAGTCTCATATAATTACCATAGGCGTATGAGGCGGGGGGTCTAGAGGGCAGCAGACCCCCCCAGGACTAAGGAATTTATCATTTTCAGGGCAAATATTGATCATTTTCAGGGCAAATATTGATAATTTTTAGGGCAAATACTGAAATTTTCAGGACAGATTTTTCCTGACATTCCTTTGTTTGTTTTTTACTTCTTGAGGTGAATTAATTACTTGCTACTATACTTGCAGTTAATAGTTAAAACACAAGTTGAGGACTTACTGAATTCCATATCAACTGCAATGTCGTAGTTTTGCTTGTCATTTAGAAATGTTGTAGCAAAATTTTATCTCATTTTTGTAAATTGTAATGTTTTTTATATAAAAAAGGCCTTAATATATGTTACTCATACTCTAACCTTTGTGTTATTTTATGCTACACATAGTGCTTATGTGGAAAGCAGGGCACCTTGAAAATTTTCAGGGCAAATTTTTTCCGCCCCCCCCCCCGTAAAGTGCCATCCCATACACCTATGATAATTACTAAGTCACTTCATCTTAATCATTGATCTTATTCATTTATTCATCTTATACCTTTTCCGATCTTTCAAATCTTTCAAGTTTCAACTTGTTAAACCTCCCTGTCCTCCAAATATCCGATTATTACCTGCCACGGGCCCACGGCCCTGAATTTCAAATGGTGATTGGTGATTGGTCTGAGACTCTTGAGTGAGTGGGTCGCTTGAACGCTTCAATGTTGCTAACCAATTTTTTAATTTAACTTAATTCATTTGTTTGAATAAATAGCTAAAAAACACTAAATTTTCAAATCAGTGAAGAAAGTAAAAATTAATTTAATTGAGATGAGTTGGATTATTTCATTACAATTATAGTAAAATATAACATTGCCATTACAGTTACAGCCAAATGTGTAATTAATCACATTCAGATGAAACTACAAATATAATTTTTCCCAGCCTGATTGCTACCGATTGAAATAAGTAGCGTCGCTACCGCTACCGCTTCTTTGACTGAGATTACCCATACATCTATTTATTCTTTTTAAATTCGTTATTGAACGAAGCTCTGAAGTACAACTGCAGAGTGCTTATCATTCAGCACGATAATAATGTTTCATAAACTGAAATACGTACATCAAATTAAACTTTACTTTAATCAAAAAGTTTCTAGATCAAAGATTACTTTACTGCACATTGCTTTACACTTTTTCCTATGTATCCGTTTAAAAAGTAGCGAGTAGCGAGTAATGCCGTGGCAGCCAGTAAAAATGAAGCGTCGCTACCACATCCGATAGTAATTTTGAAATTCAGCGGCGCTGCTAGCATCGCTACTCTCGACACTGCTTATAATGGAATTTATTCGACCCATACAAAATATATTGTCCTTAGTGAAAATACTACAAATTTCCCATTTTCATAACATTATAGTAATTTGTGGTATTTTTATTGAGGATGAAGACTCATGACTGAGATTGTTGTTGTTGGTTAGCCGATCAGCCCACGCTGATCGAGCAAGCCGGCGGCACGCAGGTAACCGATCGTCCTCTCCGGAGTGGACTAGAGGTTCAGCGCACTAGTGATGTTGTGTTGTGTTCTATGTTGTGCTAGAGCAGTACAGTCTGTCATAATGTGTTCATTTGTTTGTGGTGTGCCCTGGCACAGGTGGCAGGTGTCGTCTGTGGAGTTGTCTAGTCTGTGTTTATATGTCTGTGAGTTGGGGTGATGTCCACATCGGAATCGTGCTAAGCTAACTCGATCCGATCTGCTCAGGTTGGTCTCTGACCTGTCAAAGGGTGGCGGCTTCGCACCTAGGACCGCATTCGGACCGAGTCGTGTCAGTGCTTTGTGGGTTAGGTGTGTGTGTGTGCAGTGGTGTAGTGCTAAATAAAGAAGTGAGGGAACGCATTTTGAAAGTTTTATTCAGATGCGGGGGGGAAAAATGGCGAGCGCGGCGAGCCCATACAGCTGGGGGTCCGGGGGCACTGTAAGCCCCCCGGGAAATCTTTTGAAGTCTGACCAATTTCAGGGATATTTTGAGGTCATATGCACTGGATATTAGGATATATTCCAAGGTTGAAGATGCAGTATTTCCAGTGTCATTAGATATATGACAGCCAGTACGATCAATAAAAATAGCTAACAACTGGAATGATTAACTAAAAAAAAAGTTAACAACTGGTACGCCGTGGTGACTGTTTCACCAGATCTTTATAGGCTAGCATTGCCTCAGTCGAAGCTAAAAGAAATGAAACAGTTAATGATTCTTTCTCATATTTCCAAGGTTGAAGATGCAGTATTTCCAGTGTCATTAGATATATGACAGCCAGTACGATCAATAAAAATAGCTAACAACTGGAATGATTAACTAAAAAAAAAGTTAACAACTGGTACGCCGTGGTGACTGTTTCACCAGATCTTTATAGGCTAGCATTGCCTCAGTCGAAGCTAAAAGAAATGAAACAGTTAATGATTCTTTCTCATATTTCTTCTAGGGGTGGGAATTAAAATTTCATGACGTTAGAGATTTGTAAGTTCGGATTTATTTGAAATAGTGAGGGAACGCCGTTCCGTCTACCAAAAAAAGTAAGGGAACGCCGTTCCCACGCGTTCCCACAGCACTACACCACTGTGTGTGTGTGTGTGTGTGTGTGTGTGTGTGTGTGTGTGTTTTCTGTACTCTGTGATGTCTGTGGGGCGTGAAATGGAATGGAGTATTTGGTTATAATGTCTCTCTGGTGTTACCTTAATGGTGCGAGGTGTTGGTGCATGATTGTACATGTAGTGGCAAGGGCAGGGGCGCATTTACAGTGTGCGGGGCCTTGGGCAAACTATTTCTCGGGATGTATTATTTTAGTGTGTTAATGAATGACAATATTTTGTAATGCACATAACAGATATATTTTTTTAACGCACACAAAACACATGCGGAAGCCATTCGGCTTATTAATGTGATATTAAAGACTATAACTTAACTATGTACACATACAGCTACACTAGTAGGCTACACAGTTGTAATGCACCTAATAAACATCTACACAGTTATTGTAATGCACTTAATAAACAGCTATACAGTTGTAATGCACTTAATAAACAGCTAAACTGTACAGCTTACTGTACTGTAGATAGAGTGTAGATTTGTAATGAATATTACATAGGACGCTTCCTGGCTTTTTGTTTGGAAAACTCCGTGATTGTGTCCTCGAAACTCACCGACTGCAACACATCATGCTCTATACTCAACATGACAAACATACACAGGTATATTCTCATTGCTATTTCCATGTTTGGGAATGTTCCTTTCAGTTCGTTTGTGTTCATATGCCGATAAAATCTGTTGCACATGTCTTCACGTTCCGTCTGGGATTCTGTTTCACTTTCGGTGAGTTTCATTAGGGCAGCGAACTGCACAACTTCTGTTACCAGCTCTTTCTCCAGATCAGCCGGATAGCATTCTACTAGATGTTCAGCTGACCGTCGAAGACTGCCGATGTCCAGGACTAGAAGGAAATCCAAAAATCCAAATCTTTTCTGCAGGACAGCATACACTTCTAGACGAGTGTTCAGAGTGGTACACAGTTTATCAATTATCGGTAGAAATGCAGTGGTCCGAAATGAATCTCTTGGTGTTAGGTTCGTATCTTCGGCAGTTCCAATTTCGTCATGATGGCGCTTTCTCTTCTTTGTGCGTTGAGTCGATTCCTTGTATACTCGATGACCACACTTTCCGATGCCCTGGTCCTCGAATTCGTCAAATCTTGATCTGAGATCGTCAACAAATTGCAGTAGTGATTTCAGCAAGAGGGTGGCTGAGTCTAACGACATTCCTTGTTTTTGCAGAGATGCATTCGTTTTTTGAAATCGTTCGAGAATAGTGTTCCATAAAACCAATAAAATGGCTGTTTCGAGTTGCTGAAGCTGTTTAGACAATCCCCTGACTTCGACCCTGGCTTCCGCAGTTTGGCTGGTATCTGCTGCTAGCTCATCCAGTACCACGATATTCTCGGCGTAGCCTTCGGTTAAAGATTGGACGGCATCTGATCTGGCTGACCAGCGAGTATCAGAGAGACCTTTGTCGACCTTTAGTTTCTCACTACGGGAACTACTATCGATAACCTCTACATTTCGACGCCATCGGTATGTCGAGGAGACGAGAAACGTGTAGACATTCTGAATGAGCATAAACAATTCAACGGCTGCTGTGCAACTGTCCACTGCTGATTTACCCACAAGATTTAGTGAGTGGCACATGCATGGCACAAACTCAACATACAGAGATTTTGACTTCATGTGGCTCTTTACGCCGTTGTATTTCCCTGCCATATTGCTTGCGTTATTATAAGACTGTCCTCTGCAGTCTCCAATTCGAATGCCATGCGTCTCCAGAAAGTTGAGGACCACGTCGGCGATTCCTTTCCCTGTATGTGTGTTCATAGGTATGAACTGTAGAAATCGCTCGACGGACCCAGACTCAACCACATATCGGATGGTGAAGCACAGTTGATCGGTGTGGAAAACATCAGGCGTAGAGTCGACGGATAGAGAATAGTATTTTGACTGGTGGATTTCTCGGATAATCGTCTGAAGTACTTTATCGGCCATCAACAGTATGAATTCCTCGCAAATGAAATGAGAGAGATACGAGGTGTGTCCGCTACCTTTGTTGGCATGCTCGCTTATATGCGCAGCAAGAAAAGTGTCATATTTACTTAAAAGTTCCAAAATTCCGTAATAGTTGCCGTTGTTTGGTGAACCGAAACGGGAGTCGTGTCCACGAATTGCTAGTCCTCGTGACGTGATATACTTGATAACGTTGACATAGCGCCGCAAAACTTCCTGCCAGTAGAGTAGTTGCACTCCTTTTCAAACTGGTTCACCAGTTTTGAATCAACACTGCCGGAGACAGACTTTCTAACCAACAAATATCTCATCGACTCCATATGTTGCTCACATTTTCCGTGTGCTTCGACCGATTGTCTACCATGCTTCCAGTCGTTGAACCCGATTGTGAACTTGCTGTCCGCCCTCGACATTAATTTACAGACAAAACAGTAAACACAGCCTGTGGACTCAGAATAGCACAGCCATGACACCTCAATCCTCTCATTCGTCAGGCTATGTTTCTTAACAAATAATGTTTTCGTACATCGGCGTGTTGTACCACTTTCAGTGGTTGAAGAGTTACTGAAGTCGCTGTCATAATTTCGGCAATCTAATGTTCCCCGCTTTATCCAGAACTCTCTAAAGTCATCGGTCAGCACTTTAGGCCTGTTCAAAAATCAACTTTTTCTTATTTTCATAGGTTTCTGTACATTTTCCCATGCTTTTTGACCTGAAAAAGCCGAAAATCACAACTATTTTGACCTACGATGTTGGGAAGCATTGCCGCATGGAGCTTTAAATTTTCTGCCTTGAAATCGGCCAAAGCGCCAATTCCGGGGTCCCTTGAATTATGTTTTGCACTTTAACTTTTGATCTAAACAAGATAGAGCAACAAATTAGGTATCAAATGAAAGAGCATAAAATTAATAAATAATAATAATAATAATAATAATAATAATAATAAATAAATAATAATTAATAATAATAATAATAATAATAATAATTATCTATCATTTTTCAGGAAACAACAGAAACTCAATCAGAATCTAGAAAACCATCTACAAGTTACAACTTCACAATGGCATTAAGCAAGGAGCTGAGGGAGCTCCGTGGGCGCACAGTTGATATCTCAGAACCTCCACGTACTGTCCACAGGCAGGTGTCAACTGGGCCATCTACCAGATCTCTCACTGAAACTTTCCTGGTTGGATACCCTTCAGCTTTTATCAGTGGTTCCCAGCTTCCCACCAACAGACAGGCGTTCCAGTATTTCCTTAATCTTCAGAATTTACCGGAAAATGCAGGGAGGCCCATGGTTCAAGACCTTGCATATGAAACAGTTGAATCTATCATCCCATTCTGGCAGATGGCTAGGATCAAGACAATGACCAAGTACAACGCAATGAAGCTCTTCATGAAACTACATGAGAAACATCGTGCTCTGGTGAAAAGCAAAGGAAGAGCAAGTAACCCTGGAGGAAAAAGAGGAGCATTTGTGCTGGAATTAGACAGCCTGTTCGATATAGGAGCTCCAGATGCAATCCAGGAAATACAGAACAACAGACTGTTATCCAGAGAGAAGAAAGATGAGGATATCAGGTTCTACGAAGACCAAAAGACTGAGAGGAAAGGTCATATGTCTGGTCATGACAAGATTTTTGAGACAAGATCCCTGCAGCAAGCAGCGAGGAATGAAAGACTGCAGCATAGACAAGAACAAGGTAAAACTAATTACTTTGAACCTTACAAAAAGTTTTAAGTTTTACTCCATTGCGATATTTAGCATGTACTTAACAATTACTGTCTTAACATGTTGTACTATTTTACAGCTGCAGCAGAACAAGAGGCAGTTGTTCATGTGGATGACATTACCTGGGGTGACTCAACTGACAACGACGCTAACACAGAGGACATGGATTACCATCAGCCTCGTCCTGGATGTTCTCACCATCAAGACACTGTGACTAGTGTGACTTTGACGTTTCCAAGGAAGGTCATGGAATGTGATGTCATCTGCAATACAGCTGATCGTCTTGGTTTATCAGACAATCAAGTTACTGCCATGGTTTCTGCCACCTTGAAAGCTGGAGGGGCTGATCTGGATAACTTCGTCATCTCAACCTCAACAACACGTCGCAACAGAATGCTGTCCAGGTATAATATCAGCCAGAGTCACATGTCCAAGTTTTGTGAAAACCCCCACAGTACGCTGCCTTACACTGGGATGGAAAGTTGCTCAAAGATGTCTTGGGCAGTGAACCTGGAAGTACCTCAGAGACTTTAGCTGTGCTAGTGTCTGGTCCACCTTCATACACTGAAGGAAAGTTATTGGGAGTACCTGTCATCGACAATTCTTCTGGCACAGCTCAGGCTGAGGCTTCAATGGATTTACTGGAGACATGGGAACTTATGGATAATGTTACTGCCCTTGTTTTTGACACTACATCCAGTAACAGTGGAGTTCACAGAGGAGCTGCCAAACTGCTAGAGAAAATGCTGAACAAAAAGGTGTTTTATCTGGCCTGTCGACATCACATCCTGGAAATCCTAGTAGGAGCAGTTTGGGAGAAGCTATTTGGGAAGGTGAAGGGGCCAGATAATCCCTCGTTTGAGCATCTGAAGGATGTTTGGACGGACTTGTCCAAGGAAAACCCAAAGATGCTGGCTATCAACAGCAAATGGCTGAAGGAAAAGAAGAAGAACAGTGAAGAAATACTCCAAGACATTCTAACAGCAGAAAGGCTTCCAAGAGCCGACTACAGGGAAATGGCTGAACTGACAGTCATTGTTCTTGGAGGAACGCCTCCTCGAGGTATTCACTGGAGTCGACCAGGCGCCATTCATCAGGCCAGATGGATGGCCAGAAACCTGTACTCCATGAAAATGCTGATGTTTGCAGATCAACTTGAGTACGACGAAGACACTGTATCAAAGCTGGAAAGACTCAACACCTTCCTTGCGCTGTTCTACACTCCTGTATGGATGATGTCAATGTCTGCTGCAGATGCTCCCGTGAATGATCTAAGTCTAATCCAGGACATGTTGAAGTACAAGAAAACTGACCCAGAGCTTGCTGATGCAGTACTTAATAAGATGGAAAACCACAAATGGTACCTGACGCAGGAAGTCGTGCCATTTGCCCTGTTCAGCAGTAGATTGAGTGACACATTGAAGCACGACATTGCTGCCCAGTTACATGCCACTGAGAAGCCAGACAGCTTCAGAACAGGAAAGCCTCTATTCCAGAGAGTCACAGCTAAGACCACCCTGGTTGATCTCATTGGCCCAGAATCACATTTCCTGCTGGACACACTGAACATTGGATCCGAGTGGCTTCTGGAACCTGTCACGTCTTGGCCACAGAATGAGGACTACAGAAAAGCGTTGGACTATGTTAAGAATCTGAAAGCGGTGAATGACATTGCTGAACGTGGTGTCAAGATGATGAGCGACTTTGCAAATGTCATAACAACAGATGCCAAGCAAAGGGACTATCTCCTTCAAGCTGTGGAGTTCAACAGACGCCGCTTTGACAGCTTCAAGAAACAAACTCTCAACAACTGACTGTGTAAATGTCATTATGAAATTAATCATCATGTAATGCTTTCACTTCTTGATCGATTAGACTTGTGACAAAATGTTAATCTCAAATTTGTGTCATGAATAAGGCGCCTTGTCTGCCTTGAGTGTGAGAAAACGAATTTTGTGATATTTCTGAAATCTTTGTATGTACCAATGTGCCATTTCTTGTTCCAAGACTATCATAATTGTATAAGTTAGAAAGAGGATTAAAAACACTTTAATTTGGTGCCTATTTTGTTGCTCTATCTTGTTTAGATAAAAAGTTATAGTGCAAAACATGATTCAAGGGACCCCGGAATGGTGCTTTTGGCCGATTTCAAGGCAGAAAACTTAAAGCTCCATGCGGCAATGCTTCCCAACAACCTAGATCAAAATGGTTGTGATTTTCGGCCTTTTCAGGTCAAAAAGCATGGGAAAAAGTACAGAAACCTATGAAAATAAGAAAAAGTTGATTTTTGAACAGGGCTATCAGCACTTGTGGCCACAAACCAATGTCATTAATTGCATGTCCTGAAGCTGGTGGGCCTGCTGAACGCACTGACGTAGACGGGTCTTTTGAAGACGCAGCTGCTGATGTAGCGGAGGCAACTGATGGGCCTGCTGAAAGGGTTGACGTAGACGAGTCTCCTGAAAATGCAGCTGCTGAAGTAGTGGAGGCAGCTGTTGGGCTTGCTGAACGCACTGACGTAGACGCGTCTTCTGAAAACGCAGCTGCTGAAGTAGCGGAGGCAGCTGGTGGGCCTGCTGAAGGAGCTGACTTAGTCGCTGATGATTTAATCCAATTAGTCAGTTTCGGCACCGTCGCAGGAAACTCTTCTCTGCGCTTCTTATCCTTACGCTTTTCATACCGGGTTTATATTTCCTCCTTCGATCCCGGTCACGGCTCGTTTCCATGTTGGACGTATTACAGTGCCAACAATAAGAACATAAATCATGAATCTGCAACAGAAACAAGAAGTAAGTCAGTAACAACATTAGAAATGAGTAACACTAACAAGAACAACAAATTAAACACCATCAAAGCGGATATTAGAATGTCTGATTCCATGCCGCCTGCCAGAAAAAGTAAAACTCGTCGCAGATGGCAAATACGTGACGTTTAATTTTTTCCAATTGAAATTTGCGGGGCCCATCGGGCACGGGGCCTTGGACATTTGCCCGGTGCGCCAGCCCCTAAATGCGGCCCTAGGCAAGGGTGTTGTGGGTTAGTTGTCGTTGTTGCCATGAATTGTGTTCCTCTCATGTTTAAATGTTCCCTAATTTTCAGTATTTTTGTTTCTGTGTCCAGGTGTTCTACTGGTGTTATTTGAGTACATCCTGTAATGATACGAAGTGCGTTGCTTTGTATTGTCTGTAAGGTGTTTATGTTTGTGTTTGAGATAATGGGTGTCCAGCATGGGCTAGCATAGTTTATAACTGAGCGAATATATTGTTTGTATATGAGTGATGTTGTTTCCTGCTGGTATCAAAGTTTGTGCCTGTTAGTACCCTAAGCGTGTTAAGTCTTGACGTACATTTGTTTTTAATGTCTTGAGTGTGGTTTGCAAAAGATAATGATGTGTTGTATGTGATCCCAAGTATTTTGGTCCTGTGAATGTATGGAATGTTGGTGTTGTTTAGTATAAGCTGTGGAGTTATCTGGTGTTCTTTTGTTTTGCTTTTAGCAAGGTGATGGTTGATTTTGTGGGCGCTACTTTGAGTCTATTGTGTGTGAGCCAGTCTTGTATACTATTTATATATGTTTGTAGGTTATTTGTAGCGGTGTCGACGTTGTTGTAGGTGGATGTTGGAGTGATGTCATCTGCATATGATAAGGTAAGCTTGTTATCTATGGGTGTTGGAATCTCATGCATGTATAAGCTGAACAGTGTTGGTGAGAGAACAGAGCCTTGAGGGACCCCGTTCGGAAAAAGCTTGTTTTTGGATGACTTGCCATTAAATGTGACATGTGAGTATCTTCCTGAAAGATAATTGCTCAGCCACCTTTTGATGTTATTGTGCAATGTGCATGTTTGTGTTGAGTATTTTGTTTATGAGAGGGAAGCGTGGGATAGCATCAAATGCTTTACTAATGTCTATTGTTGCTAATAGTGTACGTTGAGCTGGTCGTCTGGAGTTGATGCCATCCATGATGTACTGCATGAGGTTAGTGAGTAATGTCGTGGTTGAGTGATGAGGTCTGAATCCATGTTGAGGAGACGATAGTGGTATATGTGGGTTGGTGATTTGTAAGATTAATCTTTCTGTTACTTTGGAAGGTGTGCATAGTAAAGTAATGAGTCTATAGGAAGCTGGTTCTGTTGGATTTTTGTTTGGTTTAAGTAGTATAATAATTTTACCTTGTTTCCATATGTTTGGAATAATACAGTGTTGGTATGAATATGTGCTGATGTTTGTGAGAGCTAGTATTCCCTGTGGGCCCAAGTGTTTAAGATGTATGTTAGATATGTTGTCTAGTCCAGTAGCCTTCGAATTCTTAATGTTTTTGATGATCTTGGTGGTCTGGTCTGTATTGAAGGGTGTAATGGTCGTGTCAAGTGTGTAAGTTTTCTTGTGTCTGGCTGTTTGTCTGTCTGCATGTTTCTGGTTGTTGTCTCTATTTAAGTGACTTATCTTTGCATAATGATTAACTAGAATGTTAGCTTGTTGTGTATATATTGGGATATTATTTTGGCTGCGACAGATAGCCGCGTGTGAGGTGTGAATGCCGCTGTTAGAGTGGGTAATGCTGTTTATAGTCTTGTATAGCCTGGATGTATATGTGGAGTGGTTTAGTGTTGTTATGAATTCCCTAAATGTTTCTGTTTGTTTTTCTTTAAGTTTGTTGTTTATTTCTGTGTTGAGGTGTTGTATCTGCTGTTTTATGGCTTCTGTGTGTGGTGTTTGTGTGTTATGTTTGAGGTTGTTACGTTGCCTTATAAGGTGGGCTATTTCTCTAGTGTAATTTGGGTTGTATTTCCTAATGTTGCCCTTGGGTATGTATTTGTTTGCATTATTGATGATTTGTCACGAATGAGATGAAACAACTTGTTATATTATTGGGCTATGACTTAAAACATTTTTAAAAGTACTTTTAATATTCACCCCTAATTAAAAGTAACATAAGTACTATATTACGTAAAAAAACCTTCTTTCGTTTACGACAATGGTGCGCGAACTGGTGGGCACGAAAACTTGATAGGGGTAGGGGGCCCAAGAAACGGGAAAGATTAGAATTTTGAATCGGCAAAATATTTAAAAATGCCTTTTTTAAATAATTTTTTTTTGATCTTGTTTGTATTCAGGTTCACCCATCGCGCTGTGACCCAACCACGCACACTAAAACAACCTTGTGTCTACATTGCTCAGAGCAATGTGTATTTGTTTGTTTTTCATTTTTCTTTTTCAAATATAATGTTTTAATGATATCTTTGCGGTGATGTTTCTGTGCACTAAATGATACCTTAAAAAATATATTTTAAATATGATAAATTATGTTTTAGAGATATCTTAGTTATAATGATTACTTTTATGCACTAAACCAGAGTTTTCAATAAAGATGTTTTGCAGTGCAGTAAAATAAAAGTATTTCAAATTTCTTTTCTTTTACATTCAGTTACTGTAGCATCTACTCGATAGTTTCAGAATGGAAACTGCAATTACAGTCAAATGTATGTTGAATATCCGTATAATAATAATGGAAATTCTAATACGTGATTCCAAGAACTATTTTAGTATCCTAAGTAAATACTTTTAGATATGCGCATAATAATAATAGTTATTATTAAATGATAATTATAATATTAATTTTTCCTCGTAAAAAGTATGGGGAGAGAGGGGGCGTGAAAACAGATAGGCGCAGTAAAAGGGGAAGGCTACCGTTAGAAAAGGTGAAGCATCTCATACTGATTGACTTTTATTAATTCCGAAATCATATTCAAACAAACAAACAGTCGCTTTTCAGAAAAAGAATACATTAAGTATTAAATAGTTGAAGCGAAACAGCACATCCATATTAATTTACAGAATATATTGGCATTTATGTTTGATTTTGATTTAGTAGCAAGTAGTCTAATCAATGTATTCTTACTCGAGTATGTCGTTGGGAAGAAGGAGAACCTTCCAGGCCAATTCTTTGAGATTCACTTTAATTTTTTACAATATAAAATAAGAAAATAAACAGAAATAATGGAAATAACATCAAGTAGAGTAAAAACCAAATTTGGTGAATTATTATTATTATTAAGACTATCAAAATTGTAATCGATTAATTTCTATCATTACAATGAAATGGGTTTATAATCCAAAAGGATCGTTAATTATACACCCACAGACAATTAAATGTGGATGATGAATGAATACTTATATGAATGAAAAGGAAGGTGGATGAATAGTGTATAGAAATTAGATTATAAAGAAACAAACAAATATTCGTTCGAATAGTGCATCAATACGAGATCGAGTCTTGACACAGTTATGTTTCGCATATCAAAAACAGACTGCAAACAGTGAAAGAATAAGATTGTTTTAATATATGGGCAACCTACAGACATTATGTGATATTTGCATTTGTCATATTATTTCAGAATGGAAAATCAATGAAAATCAAGGTTTTTAGCGATCCTCCATAGATTTTGTGTCATATGGCATTTCATCTCTTTACCAGCAGCTACTGTAAGCTTATACGATGGGTGTGTGCCCACTGTGATAAAAATTTACATGTACAATTTTACTCTCCTTAAGTTTCTTTATTGGTAAGAGAGGGCGTTCTGAAACCAATCATTCTTGGTGGCAGATGATCAGCATTCTCTTTTTCTGGAGTCATTTGAGATTTTGAAGTTCTGGAAGTCCAAACTGGTGGTAGTTGAGTTGAGAGGAGAAGAGTTTCTTTGTGAAAATTTGAGCCATCAATGGACTTCAAATTATTCTCTTTTTCTTCTGAAGGTGTTGTTCTCTCAGTAAGTGAAGATTCATTTTTATTTAGTAAGGATGAATTAGCGGTTGCTAGTGATTCTCTTTCATTACCATTATTAACTTCGACAGATGGCCTTCCTTCCGCAGTTGACAATGAATTAATATTTGACAATGTTCTTCCTTCTGCACTTGAGACAACGTCTAACGTATTTGATGTTACGCTTACGTTCAGTGCTGGACCTGTAATTGGAGGTAAGTCAACATCTGTTGGTCGAGTTGCCTCTGTAGTTGATGACTCATTACTATTTCTTGATGGTCCAGTGACTCTCCTTGCTGCGACCGAAAACGAATTGAGGTCCTTTATAGATTCTCTTCCTAAAATTTCTGTGTCGTTAATCTTCAGGGAACTTATTTCCTTCACAGAAGAACTGTTTGGTCTTAATGATGTGTTGAAAGATGATACTGGAGAAGGCAGTATTTCTTCACTCCTGTCTTCGAACACTTCATCATTTTTCCTTCAAATAAAAAAAAAAATGCGTGCAAGGATTAAGATTACAGTATTTAATTAAACATTTTAGATGAAATAATGTTATATAATTGTATTTTTATTAAACACACTGACAATAATTACATAAATGAAATATTATATATATATACCTATATATGGAAAACACAACTAATGTGTATAGAACAAGGGGCTCTTTCGGGATATTAAAACCACTTTAGTCCAAATAAGTAATGGTAAATGGCAAATTGCAAATACTAAAGTTTATTATTGTTCATGCTGGAAACCTAACGGGTCATTAGCAAAGAATCCTCAAAATATAGCTTTCCACATCAATTATCTGCATAGCAGATAGAACCCAGCTTTGAAAGAAGGTCTACAGCTTAAAACTATATTTAAAACCTCAAATTCCGCCCGAAACTCGCTGAATTGGCGTCGAATTGAATTAATACATTAGGGTGACTATTGTATTTTTAGGCAAAATCCAAATATTTAAACCTCACCCGGTACATTAAGCGTCCGCTTTCAAGGCACTTAACACATCTGTTTAATGCAGTGGTTCCCAACCTTTTTGAGGCGATGACCCACTAGAGCTGATTCGAATAACTCATGGAAAAATAATGTAAATATAGTTTATGCCAATAATTTTATAAAATAACTGAAATTATACTACTTCTAAATTTGAATTTGATTTTTAAAATGTATGCTATGACCAACCTCCATGGCCCACTGTAGCATGTCAAAATACTGTAGGTGTGATGTACAAGGAAGCGGATTTGGTGGATTAGCATGAAATCTGGTGTATGGCAAAACAGATTTGGGGCATGAGGCATGACACGAAGTAAACAAAAAATTTCCTTCATTCTACCATGGGATTGAGTGTTGTGTCGCTAAGTTGGAAATGCTGTTTCAGGGCACATATCTTTATAATATGTCTTTATTTAAAGGTAGAATCAGCGGAGGCACTGAGCAGCTTGTCGGTTTGCCAGTAACTCCAGCTTGAATGGGTGTAGAGGACAGAAGGTCCCACCCATGGACAAGTGAGAAATAGCCAGACAAGAGGAAGTCCTAGTGGGTACTGGGAAAAATTGTAAACTGGCACAGGTACAAAGTTCCAGAGTCAAGAGCAGTGGAGGCTTCTCTGGCGTATCCGCAAGTAGAACAATCCGTTTCAATTGTTGGTTGCCCAGTGAAAGAAATTAATTTATCTGGAGACTAAGCGCAAGGGCTTGAGGTGCAGAAATAAGGTTTATTAATTCGGTGTGACATTCAAAAAGAGTTTCTGGTACAAAAAAGATTAAGCATAAGTGATTAATACTTACAACTGGGGTTAACAATGATATGGCCCAATAGTGTACTCAGGGCCGGCCTTAGGCCAATTGAACCTATTCGACCAAATTGGGCCCCGCGCTCACATGGGCCCCGCACTAGGGTTGCCACCTCCAACTTTGAAAAATAAGGAATGCAGTCTTCAGTGGCGGATTTAGGGGGGGGCCGAGTAGGCCATGGCCTACGGCCCCGCGCCTGTGAGGGCCCCGCGCCGTCACATATAATTATAATGTTGGATTCCACTATAAATAATACAATTGATTAATGATTAGTGATAATTATGGTATCACTCTCTTTGCTGGCGGGAGTTTAGTTCTATTCAGGCCGCTGTGGAGTGCACATGTGAGTGTGTTTCGTGGTAAGTAATGGTAAAAGTCGTATCTCGAAAAAGTCGCCAGTCAATAAATGGGGATGGGGGAGTTTTAGTCAGCTTTATAATAACATAAATAAGTTGAAAAATGTTAAATTAATGTAATTAATTTTTTTATATGAAACGTACTTAGGCTAGGTTAGGTCAGTTTAGCTTAGATTTCATAATAAATACATTTTATACATATTTAAGGAAAAAGTCGCCACTGGTGGGGGCTGGCGACTTTTCCCATAAAGCGACTTTTTCACCCGAACAACTGTTTAGTGTCTGTATTTAATTAATTAATTAAACTGTATTAATTAATACTAAACCGAGGGTCAAGTGTAAATAGTTTGTTTTTTATGCTTTTATGTTTCAGGATAAGGCAGTGAGGCTGCACTGAGGCACAATGGAGAAATCAACAAGTCGTGATCGTGATCAAGGGAGGAAGTATAAAGCTGGCTCTGTTAAACGACAAGAAAAGGCAGACGTAAACCAAAGAGTAAAAAAACTACCAAAAATAACTCAATGGTTGACATATCCAACAGTATCTGAATCTGCAAAATCACAAACTCAAACTGAATCCGGTCAAACTGAATCTGAATCAGTAGAGACACCAATTACGCCTGAAACAACTGGAGAAGCCACAACTAGTACTGAACCTACAGTAGTGTAGTTAGCGCAATTGAACCTGAACACAGTGACAGTGAGGAGACACAAGAGGAAGTGAAAGTTATGAATACCGGTACTGAACAAGGATTTGAAACGGATCTTGGATTATGGCCTAAAATAATTACTGAAAATGTGTGTGACTATTGGTTGAAAAAGGGAAGCGCAGAATGTCGACACTGTGATGGTGACTTCAAAGAGTCAGCTGTGAAAGAGCTAAACAGAACCCGTCATTGTACAAAGACATTATTCACTCGAACTCATTCATTATCTGGCCAAGAAATTAATCTTAAATGGCTCTGTTACTCTAAAACAACTGGTAAAGTGTATTGTTTTGCTTGCAAGCTTATGTCAAAGGTGGAAAGCTCATTCACAACTGGCTTCAATGGTTGGAAGAACGCTAGGTATGTCATAGAATCTCACAGTAGGTCAGATCAGCACAGGAAAAGTATGGTCGAAATGATATATCGAAAGACTGCGGGTGCCCGTATTGACTCTAATCTAGTACAACAATATGAAAGTGAATGCGAGTACTGGCAAGCAGTATTGAGGAGGTGTGTAGATGTTTTAAAGCTACTTTGCGAACGCGGGCTAGCCATTCGAGGTAAAGATGAAGTAATTGGATCAGTACACAATGGAAACTATCTTGGGATTCTAGAGCTGCTGAGCACATACGACAGTTTCTTGGCAGCACATATCAAGAAACACGCAAACAAAGGTAGTGGTCATACTTCCTACTTGTCCCATGTCATTTCTGAGGAAGTCATTGGAATAATGGCAGAAAAGGTTATGTCCTCAATAACAGATGAAGTAAAAACAGCAAAGTACTTCTCAATTTCTGTTGACTCCACACTAGGGTGGATCGATTTTACATTTTTTTCGATTTCCATATTCTAATAGAGACAAAAACTTGCGCATGCATGAGAAAATAGCCTCTGCAAAATCTTAGCTTAATAGGTAATCATCTTCTGCCCCCGGCAGAGCGATGAAAATCATATTTTAGTAGTCAAAAACTCAAAAACGTATTTTTAAACCCTAGCCTAGAGTCATAAAATTTTGCGTGTGTGTTATTTCATGCCTAAGCAACGATATAAATGCTATGGGAAATATATAAATGCATTATTTAAGACAAAGAGCCGATCTGAAAATATGTATATTATACATATTTTCAGATCGGCTCTTTGTCTTAAATAATGCATTTATATATTTCCCATAGCATTTATATCGTTGCTTAGGCATGAAATAACACACACGCAAAATTTTATGACTCTAGGCTAGGGTTTAAAAATACGTTTTTGACTACTAAAATATGATTTTCATCGCTCTGCCGGGGGCAGAAGATGATTACCTATTAAGCTAAGATTTTGCAGAGGCTATTTTCTCATGCATGCGCAAGTTTTTGTCTCTATTAGAATATGGAAATCGAAAAAAATGTAAAATCGATCCACCCTACTCCACACCTGATATTTCACACATGGATGAACTTACTTTTACAATCCGCTATGTACTGCCTACTACAGGTCCAGTTGAAAGGTTTTTGCAGTTTATTCCCATGCTAAGCCACACTGGCAGAGATATTGCTACAACTGTTCTTGATTTTCTTAAAGAGAAGAACATTCCAGTTATCGACTGCCGAGGACAGTCCTATGACAATGCCAGCAACATGTCTGGTAAATATCTGGGGACCCAACAGATAATCAAGAATGAGTGTAGTGAAGCTGAGTACATACCATGTATGGCTCATTCCTTAAACTTGGTGGCTAAGTGTGCTGCAGAAAGCTGTCCTGCTGCAGTGTCATTGTTTGCTCTGGTACAAAATATGTACTCCTTTCTTGTTGCATCTACTTATCGTTGGAGGAGACACCGTGAGGTACTAGAGACTAATAAAGATAAGAAGTTGAAAGTTGATAAAATACTTTCAGACACTCGTTGGTCAGCACGAGCAGATGCTGTAGCTGCTCTCAGTAGAGCACACAAAGAAAACATCATTGTTCTGGAAGAGTTATTCTCAGATCAGAATCAGCCAGCTGAAACAAGAGCTGAAGCAAGTGGTCTTCTCAAAGGTTTGAAAAAACTTGAAACAGTGATTCTTCTTGAAGTTTGGGATACAGTATTGGAAAGGTTTCAGAGTAGCAGTATCCAGCTGCAAAAATCTGGGCTCTCCCTCAACACAGCTGTCACACTGCTAGAGTCTCTTTTACAATTTGCTAAAGACCTGAGATCCCAGTTCGATGACTTTGAAGCAAAAGCTATGGCTAAGTGTGATCCCTGTGATGTGACGAGTAATGATGCATACTACGCCGACACGCAGCGTATTAGGAAGCGCAAGCGTCACCACGATGAACTAGACTCCGCGGAGGATGTTATGCTGACAGGGAGAGACAAGTTTAGAGTGACTGCATTCTTGCCCATCATTGACAAGCTCTGTGCTGCCCTACAACAACGCATTGCTGCTTACAGCGACCTTCGAGAGAAATTTGGGTTTTTATCAGAAATCTCAAACAAAACGAACACTGAGCTTAAAGCATCTGCTGAAAAGCTTGTGTCTTCATATCCTAAGGACTTGGAGGCTGGATTGGAGTCGGAGCTTTTGCAGTTTGCACACCTTATGAAATCCATTCCAAGAGATTCACCTGAAAGTGCTCCTTCATCAGGTGGTGCAAAGGCTGCAAAAAGTCCTGAACTAGAAATGTATGAGATAATTCACAGACATGACATGGTAGAAACATTTGCTAATGTTGAAATTGTATTACGACTCTATCTCTGCATGTTTGTCACAAACTGCACTGGGGAGCGATCATTCTCCAAGATGAAACTAGTCAAGAATTATCTAAGAAACACCATGGGGCAGGACCGTTTGTCTTCACTCACCCTGTTGAGCATTGAGCATGAGAAATTAAGGGTGCTTGATTTTACTGATGTCATCAAACAGTTTGCAAGTAAGAAGGCTAGAAAAAAATCTTTTTTGACTGAGAAATAGTTAAGTGTACCGTACAAATTGCCTGCAATAAACAAAACCCACTCATTGCATCATTTGCATGTCAGTCAAGTGGTATTCTCTTTAGTTAATGGTATTATTATAGTTATTTTTTGTTAATGGTGTATTATTATAGTTATTTTTTATTGTTAAGCTTCAAAAAAACAAATGTGTAATGTTCAACTATGAAATGGTCATTTGGCTAATTAATTATCAATAAATTGAATATTGTTTAAAAAGTAAATTTATTTTAACGCTTCGCTCGCCCATTGATTTGAGGGCCCCGTAAGGTCACCACTGGGGGATGGGGGTGTAAATCTTCATTTCAGTTAATTAAGCTAGCTTTGCGTAGTTTGGGGCCCCGCACTCCAACCGGCCTAGGGCCCCGCGCACCTTAAATCCGCCACTGGCAGTCTTTGGAGCCACGGTTTAAGCAGTTGAAAAAACATGTTGATTTATTTGGCTTTTTGAGTAAATTTCAACAAATTCCAAAGGAGGAATTACAAAAACATGCTGCAGATTTGGAAATTGCGCTAACAGATGTCAAGCTCACTCAGGAAAACGAACTTGTCAACTCTGTAAAGTTAGCAGATTTAGATGGTCATATGCTGGTCGAGGAAATGGAAGCACTGAAGCCAATTCTTCCTTCTTCATACTTTGGAAAGCCTTTGAAAATCATGGAATTCCTCGCTTTGAATGAGAGAACTACTGGATTTCCAAATTTTTTTATTGCTCGACGTATATTTTTGACAATTCCAGTCACAGTGGCGTCAGGGGAAAGGAGCTTTTCCAAATTAAAATTGATAAAATCTTATCTAAGGTCAAACATGCTCCAAGATAGAATCAACAGCCTTGCAATATTATTCATAGAATGTGATGAAGCAAAAAACTTAAACTTCAACAAAATTTTGAAAGAGTTTGCAGAACAGAAAGCAAGAAAGATTTCTTTATAAGTATAGTTTTGTTTTAACACGTTTTATGTCAAAATATAAGCTAATAAATACAGATATTGTTTTATTTTTAATACAATGTAATAGCATATATTCCTGATACCTAATTTGAAATAATCTTAAGTCCAGGAGGCCCCACCAAAATGGTCCAAATTGGGCCCCGCAATTGCTAAGGCCGGCCCTGAGTGTACTGTTAGATCATGGTGATGGGCACATGTTATATGGAGTATTGCAGTTTAAAGTGTAAGGTTAATCAATTTTAGTCCTCAAATCTATTTTATTGGTCTGTGTCAATTTATTAAGAAATTGTGAATACATCTAATACGGGTATAATTGCAGGAATAATACTGTTAAATAAGTTAAGTTAGGTACTGAGTTCTAATTTGCCAAGTTGTAGATGCTAATCATTAAGATTTTCCACTGTAACAAATTGAGTCATTTTGTACCAACTAATTGAGTTAAATTTTAATGTGGGAGTAAAATTGAGTCATAAGAAAATTCCCAAAGTAAAATTAAAGGATTGGCAAGCTCGTGTAATACTGTCTTGTTAGTAATAAAGTATTCTATTATATAAATTTATTTTTCTGTTTGGATATTATTAGCCTGGGGCAGCATTGAGAAGTCACATCAGCTCTATGGGATCACAATTCTAGTTGGTTGAAGCAGCATAGTCACAAATCTGTGACACCCACCCAGGAAATTCTCCATGGCCCACAGGTTGGGAAACGATGGTTTAATGTGTTCTAACTCAGAATGATACCCAGAGATTATATATATATATATATATATATATATATATATATATATATATATATATATATATATATATATATATATTATATAATGTTTCAGAACAACAAAGACCCTAACCTAACTGTGTTCGTAATTGTGTATTGTGCATGTCCTCCGTGTGTGTGTGTGTGTGTGTGTGTGTGTGTGTGTGTGAAAATGAACAATGAATAATTCCTACATTCATATAATTCTTATGTATATTTATATTCATATATTAATTTTTACATATAGAGTCCGAAGTCGCATAAAACGAGTTTGGATAAATTTTTGATTTGTTTTCTATATTATTTCCGCTGAATAATTGGTGAATTCTTTCTTTTTAAAGTACTTAATCATTTTTTTAGATTTAGCTTAATAATGTAATCGTGTTAAATTCTGCAATGTTCATTTCCTGTATACATTCTCTCTTCGTTGTAAAAGATGAAGTCATGTCCTGCTTAACGTTTAATTTTGAATCTTAAGCATTTCATTTTTGCTGAAGTGCGTGTTTGATTGTAATTCATGATGGAAGGCATATTTCAATTTCCGTTTTTAATTAACCCGGCAGATCATGATAACATCCGATCTGTCAATATGTAGTTTAAAATAAAAATATGGCTTCCTTTTGCTTAGCAGTCTCGACATTGCTACAGCTAAAATATTTTTTGTCTTTAAATATTTTGCGAAATAAATCAGCCTATTGAGAATAAAAACAAAACAAAACAATACAGATCAGCATTAAAAAATAATGATGTCATGAAAACCTTCAGTATTTAAGCCCGTAAAATTTCTCCAATGTTCATTCTGATTTTAATTGATCTAACTTAGAGGCTGTAACATTTTAGCAATAAACTATACAGTAAGAGCATATCTTTGTCTTCTCCTTCGAGCCTTGCTCTCTGCAGAGAACTTAGTCTTAAATAGAGAAAAATAATTTCCCGATACGTTATAAGAAGAATCGGGGAACCTTCAGAGAATTTAGCTAGCCTCACAGAATCCTCCGATCCACTACAAGAAGAAATCGGAGAGTAGTATAGAAGAAATTACTGCGATTTCCTATACGGTACCAGCTACTCCAGAGTAACAAATCCGTTGCTGCCACCTAACCAGAACCCCCGTCAACTTCGAACCGACCAAGGCTATAGATGGAGGGGTTAACATATATATATGTTATAATGTTATAATGTTTCAGACCAACAAAGACCCTAGGATCCACTCATGGCTGGTCTATCTAACTGTGTTCGTAATTGTGTATTGTGCATGTCCTCCGTGGTGGCGGAGGGGACCTACAATTTTACGTGGGTTCCGAACCACAAAGCCTTAATTTTACTACTTTAAACTATACTCACTCTATCAACATATGCGTCTAATCGATTTTTAAACATGTTTATAGACGTGCTACTAATTACTTCTACCGGCAAACTATTCCAGCTATTTACTATTCTATGCGTAAAAAATTTTGGCAACTGCTGTCTAGAACCTTCTACTTGTCAACTTACACCCGTAATTTCTAGTTCTATTATATTGAAATATTTCGAAAAAAACTATCTCTACGTTATCGAACCCATTCATAATTTTGAAAACCTGGATTAGATCACCCCTTAGCCTCCTAGTCTCGAGTGTAGTCAATTTTAACTTCTTAAGCCTATCCTCGTACGACTTCGACCTAAGCGACGGAATCATCTTAGTTGCTCGTCTTTGAACTCTTTTGATTTTGTCTATATCTTTGCGCATATGCGGATTCCAAAATTGGACCGCGTACTCCAAATGGGGTCTAATTAATGATTTATAAAGAGGAACTACAATATCGCGCGACTTGTACTCAAAATTCAGAGCTATAAAACCTAACACTTTGTTCGCCTTATTGACCGCTGCTGTACTTTGTTTCGTTACTTTTAAATCACCAGTGACTATAACTCCTAAATCTTTTTCCTGCTCTACGCTTGTTTCCCTGACATACTATACACAAAATTACCGTTAGGCGAACCTATATGCAAAATTTTGCACTTATCGACGTAAAATCTCATTTGCCATGTGATTGACCAATCAACGATTTTATTCAGATCTTCTGATTTTCCTCTATCTTCGTCATTAATCGCCTACCACCCAGCTTCGTGTCATCCGCAAACTTTGAAACTGTACTGACTAGGCCGACATCTAAATCGTTAATATATATAAGAAAAAGCAAGGGGCCCAATACAGAACCCTGAGGAACGCCACTCGCTACATTAGCCCAACACGACTCCGCTCCATCAACGACCACCCTCTGTTTCCTACCTCGCAACCACTCTTCTAGCCAATTTATTACTACACCCCTGATTCCATGAGCCTTAGTTTTTTAATGAGTCTTTTGTGCGGCACGGTGTCAAACGCTTTTTGAAAATCTAAATACACTACATCAACCGCCCGATGTCTATCGTAAACGTCAACCACGCTTTGGAAAAATTCTAAAAGATTAGAAGCAAGATTTGTTTCGCCTAAAACCGTGCTGCGTATTTCTAACAGATTATGCAATTCTAAGTGTTCGACTATACGATCCCTAATTATTGATTCCAGTAGCTTACCTACAACAGACGTTAAACTGATTGGCCTATAATTTCCCGCCGCACCTTTATCGCCTTTCTTAAAGATAGGTGTTACTTTGCTAACTTGAAATTATCTGGTACGCACCCCTCAGAAATAGACATTAAAAATCTTTGTTAGCGGCACAACAATGCTATCTTTTAATTCTTTTAGTTGTATGGGATATATGGAATCCGGCCCCGGTGATTTACGCGTTTTCATTTTATCAATATAGCGCATTACTTCCCCTTCACTAACACAATATTATCCAAAATATTACCATTATCAAAAGGTATTATGTCTATGACCGTAGGGATATTCGTTACATCTTCTATAGTAAAAACTGACGTAAAAAATTCGTTTAGCAAGGTAGCCATTTCCTTGTTTTCAGAAACTAGATCTCCGTTTACATTTTTCAAGGACCAAGACACTTTTTACTGGATTTCTATTATTGACGTATTGAAAGAATCGCTTGGGGTTTTCTTTACCGTCACGAGCTATGGAGATTTCAAATTGTACGGTACACATTCCTCATTTATAGTCCTAAATACCGTTTCGAACGATTCCCACATTAGTTTTGAGTTCCCCATTACGTTTTCCCAATTGACGTGTGAAATTTATTTCGAAATTTACTAAAGTCTGCGTGCTGGAAGTTAGGAACTTTAGTCGAGTTAGTTGGTTTCGAGTGACTTACTGAGAGGACAAACACTACCATATTGTGATCGCTATTGCTTAACGGTTCTATTACTTGAAGATCAGTAATTAGCCTATCATCCGTAGTTATTACTAAATCTAAAATACTGTCCAACCTCGTAGGTTCCCCAACCTTTTGAATAAGAAAGCTATCCTCGAGAAAATTAACTAAACGATTACCTTCCGCGTCTCCCTGCATTGTATCGTAATTCACGTTGGCGCAATTAAAGTCACCTATAACTAAAGCCTGCTCACTACCTATTATTCTCTTTAGTTCACGATATAACGCTTCGTCCGTATCAGCTGTTTGATTTGGGGGCCTATATATAACCGCAACAACAAGTTTGAAATCGTTCAATTTAAGTTCTGTTATAGTCGAATCTATTGGTTCTGGAATTGTGTGCTTTACTTCTATAACGTTCACAATATTATCTTTGATATACAACATAACACCGCCTCCTCGCCTACCAATTCTGTTTTTAACAAAAAGTCTATAACCTTTAATTTGATACTCCCCTACAAAGTCTGTTTCAGTGCTAAGCTACGATTCACTTATCGCAATTACATCGTAGTCTTTACAAGCAATTAAAGAAAAAAATTCGTTTATTTTATTTCGTAGGCTACGAGCATATAGGGATAGAACCTTCAAATTGTTTGTAACTGCGACACCTTCGCGAGCGCAGGGGAAATTTGTGGAATTTACGCTGAGACCGTTCGAGTTACGGCAGCCTGAAAAGAAGAGACAGTATTATGAAATAGTCTTCCTAAACGCGCAGCTCCAACGTCATTAAGATGAAGTCCATCTTCGAGGAACAAGTCCCTCCTGCAGTAGAAACTGTTCCAAAAATTTGCAAAATGCACTCCTTCCTGTTGGCAAAGAGACTTTAGGTTATTGTAAATATAGGTCGCCTTGCTGTAGAAATCGTTACGTTGGATAATTCGAGGAAGTATACCTGTTAAGACAATCTTACTAGTTTTCTCCTTTAGTCGCTCTAGTAAGTCTCTGTACCTAGCCAGCAGTTCTTCCGATCTAGAATTTAAAACGTTATTAGTACTGACCTGAATAACATACGTTGTGGCCTCGGCGGTACCATCTGTAAAATGGTCAACACTATTAGTTATATCCTCCACCCTTGCACCAGGGTAGCAATAACGGCGCCTACGACGAGGGTTTCTCCCACAGAATTCCTCGAGCTGCCCTCGAACAATGGAATCACCAACGAGTCGTATTTTCGGTTCATCAGCATCTTCGAAACCTAAAACAGAAAACTTATTGCTTGTTATTATTGGTAGACAAGTCTTAGGTTTTCTCAATGGGGCTCCATTACGCACTCGACCGAAGGGTTGAGAACTAGGGGAAGAGAGAGGGCTATTAATACTATTTATATTATTAGTAGAAACCTTGGCAGGAGGCGTCGTAACTGGAGTCTCAAGGGATTCTAATTTTGCAGTCAGGAGCATCACGCTTTCTTCAAGCCTCACCCTGGCCTCCCTGTCACGTTCTAACTCGTTCCTCAGGACTTCCATGCTTGAACACCACCTGCAAACTAACTGTTCATTATTATTAGCCATTGTAAACGCGTAAGTGGCAAATTTCCCTTCACATCGACTGCAAGTAGTTGACGGGGGTGCCATGCTTTTATTTAGTTAAAAAACAAAACAAAACAAAATGAGCGTTTGGAAATTAATAAATTACAACGTAGGTCTACCGCGTGCTTATTGTGCCGTCACCTGCGAAAACCCGCAAAAATGTTCTTGAAACGCAGAAATAGGTTCTTGTAACATCATTTTATGCTGAATGAATATATAATTAAGCTACCGACGAAAGATCAGTTAAAGAAAAAGTATTAAATGAAACTTATCTGTCCGCTGTTCGACCGACTTAATTCCTTTTTTCCCACGGTAGGTGACCCTTCGGGAGGTCAGGTAGAGTGTGAAGGGAAAATGAACCTTAAGAAACCTCGTTTCTGATAGATATGAAAAACAACAAAGGCAAACCAAGGGAATTTCAACCTTATGAAACCTCGTGTAGTAATAGATTAGGGAACAAACAAGACACTAGCCTTGGTTTAGTCAAGTAATATAGTAATGAATAAATTCAATAAATGAAATATATTCGTTAATGAATGATTAGTAACACGAAGTAATTTAGTTAAGAATGCACCAAACACTTTTTTTTTAAGACACTTGAACGAAAAACACTTATTCACTTGGTAACACTGGACACTCGATAAAACACGTCTGTTCACAAGGAAAGACTGCATATATATATATAATATATATATATATATATATATGTATATATATATATATATATATATATATATATATATATATATAATATATATATATATATATATATATATATATATATATGTTAAACACACACCGTGCATGGAACAAGGAATTCTTCTGGGAAAATTAAATCCACTATAGTCCGAATAAGTAATGGTAAATGACAAATACCATAGTTTTTCTTTTCATGATGCTAGCCCGACGTGGGCAACGGGTCTCTCGCAAAGAGGTCCCATAAATATAGCTTCCCTCACCAGCTATCTGCAAAGCAGACAGGATCCAGCTTTGGGACATGGATCTAGGGTTTAAAGCAAGCCTAGTCCCACTACATTCAGAACCTCTATATAAGTAAAAGACTCGTTGCATTCACGTCGGATTGAATAAATCAAAGAAAAAGGGGTAACTATTGTATTTTTAGCCAAAAAAACAAAACTTAAACCTCAACCGGGACATTGAGCGTCCACTTTTCAAGGCACGTAACACGTCCGTTTAATATACACAAAGTCAGAATGGTCCCCTGAGAAACTTATATGTTAAACACAGACCATGCATGGAACAAGGAACTCTTCTGGAAAAATTAAATCCACTATAGTCCGAATAAGTAATGGTAAATGACAAATACCATAGTTTTTCTTTTTCATGACGCTAGCGTCGGGCTAGCATCATGAAAAAGAAAAACTATGGTATTTGTTATTTACCATTACTTATTCGGACTATAGTGGATTTAATTTTCTCAGAAGAGTTCCTTGTTCCATGCACGGTCTGTGTTTAACATATAAGTTTCTCAGGGGACCATTCTGAGTTTGTATATATATATATATGCCCCGGGTGAACCAAAAGTAAGTGGACAGTAGGTTGAATAGGGTTTGTGTTATATTATATTATAACTATGGTGTTCATTATAACTATGGTGTTTGTGTTATATTATATTAAATATTATAACTAAATTTATTTAAATTTAATCTTTTTTCTTTTCAGATAGTTCAGAGAACCCATATTGGAAATCTCAAAATACTGAAACTGTTAGAACAAAATGGGTTGAAACATTTGGTACTCAAGCCCCAAAGAGACAAACCATTTACCGCATTCGTGACAAATTTGATGCCACTGGCTCAATTCTTAATGCCCCAAGAACTGGTCGACCCAAAACAGTTTGCACAGAGGACAATAAGCAACTTGTTGCCGAAGCATTTGTTCACAGTCCCAAAAAGTCCACCAGAAGAGCCTCAGCAGAACTGGACATTTCACAAACCTCTATTTTACGAATTCTGAAATCTATTGGGTTGAAAGCTTATTGTCCACGGCTAATTCATGGCTTATTGGAGGATGACCCAGACAGGCGGCTGCAATTTAGTGAGATCATACTGAACGAAATTGAAGGAAATCCAATAATTTTAGATAACATTGTGTGGACCGATGAGGCTTCTTTCAAATTATCAGGTCATGTTAACCGACATAATTGCGTTTACTGGTATAGTGAGAACATGCATTTAACATTAGAGCAGCAACTAAACCAGCCTGGTGTCACTGTTTGGGGTGGTATTTCTAGTTCTGGTGTTTTAGGACCAATTTTTGTTGATGGAACAGTCACAGGTGATAAGTATCTCGAAATTCTAATGAATGAAGTTGTTCCACACTTACAACAACAGCCTAATTCACATGACCTCTATTTCCAACAAGATGGGGGCCCCTCCACATTATTCAAGAGCAGTCCGTGAGTATCTTGATGAAACATTTCCCGAGAAATGGATCGGCCGAAGAGGTCCAATTGAATGGCCTGCACGTTCACCTGACTTTACCCCAATGGATTTTTTCTTTTGGGGAGTACTCAAGGACAAAGTTTATAGTCGAAAACCACGAAGTGTTGGTGATTTGAAAAATTACATCAGAGATGCATTTCAAGAAATTAATGCACAAAGAAACTTGTGCAAAAATGTTTGTCGAAGTGTGAAAGGTAGACTTCAAAGCTGTGTAAATTGTGATGGACAGCAATTTGAGCACCTGCGTTGATAAAATTTTCAGTGCTTTTGTATTGTATTGGTATAAGTTAATTTTTTTTTTATTTTGTATTATAGTATACAAAAAAATTAAATATAATTGTATATGTATTCTCAAAATAAACGTTATCATTTACTGTCCACCTACTTTTGGTTCACCCGGGTACCTATATATGTATATATATATATATGATACACACAGACCGTGCATGGAACAAAGTACTCTTCTGGGATAATTAAATCCACTATAGTCCGAATAAGTAATGGTAAAGGACAAATACCATAGTTTTTCTTTTTCATGATGCTAGCCCGACGCGGGCAACGGGTCACTCGCAAAGAGGTCCCATAAATATAGCTTCCCTCACCAGCTATCTGCAAAGCAGACGGGATCCAGCTTTCAGACATGGATCTTGGGTTTAAAGCAGCCTAGCCCTGCTACATTTAGAACCTCAATATAAGCAAAAGACTCGCTGCCTTCACGTCAGATTGAATACATCAAAGAAAAGGGGGTAACTATTATATTTTTAGCCAAAAACCAAAACTTAAACCTCAACTGGCAGAATTGAGCGTCCACTTGTCAAGGCACATAACATGTCCGTTTCAAGATGGGAATGAACTCAGAATGGTCCCCTGAGGTTTTTTATGATACACACAGACCGTGCATGGAACAAAGAACTCTTCTGGGATAATTAAATCCACTATAGTGCCTTGAAAAGTGGACGCTCAATTCTGCCAGTTGAGGTTTAAGTTTTGGTTTTTGGCTAAAAATATAATAGTTACCCCTTTTTCTTTGATGTATTCAATCTGACGTGAAGGCAGCGAGTCTTTTGCTTATATTGAGGTTCTAAATGTAGCAGGGCTAGGCTGCTTTAAACCCTAGAACCATGTCCCAAAGCTGGATTCTGTCTGCTTTGCAGATAGTTGGTGAGGGAAGCTATATTTATGGGACCTCTTTGCGAGTGACCCGTTGCCCGCGTCGGGCTAGCATCATGAAAAAGAAAAACTATGGTGTTTGTCATTTACCATTACTTATTCGGACTATAGTGGATTTAATTATCCCAGAAGAGTTCTTTGTTCCATGCAAGGTCTGTGTGTATCATAAAAAACCTCAGGGGACCATTCTGAGTTCATTCCCATATATATATATATATATGTTATAATATTTCAGACCATCAAAGACCCTAGGATCCACTCATGGCTGGTCTACCTAACTCTCTTCGTAATTGTGTATTGTGCATGTCCTCCGTGGTGGCGGAGGGGACCTACAATTTTACGTGGGTTCCGAACCACAAGGAACATAAGAAATTTTTATAGTGGGCATCCTAGGGGCCACGTCGGCCCATCGAGGCGGCTCTACTATGTAAAAACTGCCTGTACATTGGCAACAACCAATTTCTACAAAACTGAACAATTATCAATTTAAAACTAATTAATTATCAATCTAAAACTAAAGATAGAATCTCTGGATCCAGAGGATCAAGTCATAATAGACTATTATCCACAAATATGTTACATTCTATATCCATTTATAACCGACATGCAAATATATCAGATCCAAAGAATCCAGTCAATTTCATTACGGTATCCATCAATACCAGTACCTTGCCAACCAAAAATAAGTCACGGTCCATATCAATTGCGGACCAAGTCACAATTTACAACCATATACATTACAATATACATACTTAGGAGGAAAAGTGTAGGTGTGGCTGTAAAGACTGTACAGTAGGGTGTGTCAATTTTGTCAACTTTTTTCAAATCAGTTTTGGTAGTGAAAATATAGTCTTTTCATGTCAAAACTTGAAATTGGCCAACCAAAATGAAATAAAATAACCCTTACCTACATCAATTTTACCTTAAAGTTTCAGAAATTGACTCTTTTACTAAATAATAGGACATAAATTGATTAACTATTCATCTGTCACAGAATTATCCCACTGATCGCATATGGAGTGTTTTCAAGGTCATATAGTTGTTGTACACTGTACAAGTCACAACATGAATAGAACTGTCCCTCACTCTCAGTCCTCAGTTGCCTCTTAGATGTCATAGATGGTGGTTTGCTGTTATTGCTCTTGTACCTACTTCATAGTTATTATACTAGACGAATACTACAGTTTAACTGTAAGTATGGATTATTGATTATTACAATTATTTATTATTATCATATTCTTCTGTCTAATTATGTTGTAATCCCATGAAATATTTTTTTATTGAATTTTAGAACATCGAATGACTAAACTTTGAAACATCGTAATTGATATAAAATACTTAAATGTTTTTCTTTCTTTTCAGATATTCCTAAGATGCCAAAATTGAAGACAAGAGGTCAGTCGTCATGCCACTTGAGCCTGTTAGTCGGTACAGGCAAGGAGCTTCCCGCATCAGAACTACCAACAGTGCGAGACATGCTGAGACTAGGGTTACTCCTTCGTGAACAAAATACAAAGGATAGAAGGAACTACACAGAGAAAGAGCTCATAAGGGACATGATTCCCCCTCTTCTGCATCAGTGGAAAAAAGCTAATGTGTTATTCAAACCACCTGTACTCAATCAGTATAGAATTATTGGGCTAAAATTAACAAAGCTGTGGCACAAAGCAGTTGAGACATCACTTGGTAAAGGAAAACTAGCAAAGAAAAATAAATTTCTGCACACACTTGATACTCTTCTTGACATTTTTAACTGCCAGTGTCCCATAGAGTTGTGTTCTGAAGCCAATTGTTCTCCTTCATGCAGAAGAGAACCTCACCCTCACATTGATTGTCGCTGTCCTCGTGAGAAGAAGATCCCTGTTTTGGAGCTGGCTTTCATAAAGGCGCAGAGAACAAAGGCAGGAGGCCAAGGAAGTATGCAAATTGGTTCGGCAGATTATTCAGAAACCAAAAACAGATTGTTATTGCTAAGAAAAGAGAGAAAATCCGAGAGAGGGAAGAAAGGAAGAAAAAGAAGAGTGAAGAAGCCACCCAAAGAGATGAAGAGCTCTATCAAGAGGTTTCTCACTTCTTTGAAAGCTCTTCAGATGAACAGAAAGAAGCAACATCAGATGATAGCTCCAAAATGCCATCTGAACCTTCGCCGAAGAGAATGAAATACAACACTAAAGACATCTCAAACATTGCCCTTGCCAGTATTCGCCACCATACCGGGCTACAAGAGACCGCAGAGATTGCTACTGCCGCTTGGATAGATGCAGGCCTCATCAGCCGAGAGGATACAACCTTAGTGATAGATCACAATAAGATAAGAAGAGCACAAGAAAAAATAATGAAGGAAATATCTGATCAGCATGAAAAAGATTTGAAGAAGGAAGGTCTCTCTTGCCTTTTGATTAATGGAAGAAGAGATGACACAAAAGTTCTCCTAGAGGTAGAGGGAATGGACAGAAAGTTTCCCGGTCTCATCAAAGAAGAACACTACTCTGTGTGTTCCGAACCTGGTGGCCGCTATTTGTTTCACTTTGTTCCTGAAGCAGAAGTAGAAGGCAAAAAACATGCAGAGGCAATTGCTGATCAAATAATATGTTGGCTTCAAGAAACAAGACTTGACAGTTCACTGCAGGCCGTTGGTGGAGACTCAACTGCGGTGAACACTGGATGGCAGGGCGGTGTTATGACGCATTTAGAGAAAAACTTGGAAGAAGGCTTGTTTGGATTGTATGTGATTTGCACACAGGGAAACTACCTCTTCGTCGTCTCATCCAGGAACTTGATGGTCCTACAAAGAGCAACAACAAGTGGTCAGGCCCCCTTGGCAACATGCTAGATGAAGCAACGGAATTAGAAATAAATACAAAATTTCCAAAGGTCGAAGTAGGCCCTCCCCTTCCAGTGTTGTCTGAAGAAGTTATCAAAGACCTCAGCACGGATCAATCTTACGCTTATCGTATTGTTCAAGCAATCAGATCAGGAGAGTTGCCTCAAAATCTGGCTCTCTTGGAGATTGGACCCGTAAGTCACAGTCGTGGTTAACTACAGCGATTCGTTTCTGCAGGATTTGGGTTTCCAAACATGCACTGAAGGGCAAAATGCTACAGAATTTGATGTTGATTGTTGAATTTATTATTGGGTTTTATCTTCCTCACTGGTTAATGTAAAACTTAATCCAATGTGGATGGAGGGGCCCAACCACATCTTGTTTCAATTACAGCTACTGAGAACCCAAAGGAAAGTAGTGGTGGACATCGTGTTACCTGTGGTGAGAAGGTCCGCTTGGTATGCTAGGCCAGAGGCAGTTTTGCAAGCAATACTCTGCAGCCAATGTACCAAAGAGCGAACTGAGGCTGTGAAAATCATTCTAAAGCTTAGAGGAACATCACTAGATGATGACCAGCTGGGAGACTGCTCTGTTCAGACAAGGAAGGTACCTCCGATAAACGTCAATGCCACGAAATTGTCAGAATTAGTTAACTTGAGTTCGGAAGTTTTGGAGCCACCACTGACAACATGTATAACAAACAAAGATTTAACACAACTTAAAGAGGCCCCAATGCAAGTGCCAAAGTGGCCTTCTCACACTCAGAGTGTGGAGAGATGTGTGAAAATGGTCACAGAAGCAGCTAGTCAAGTTTACAGTCACGAGAGGCGAGAAGGCTACATCAAAGCGCAAGTAGCAAGTCGAATGCTGATGTCAAGGAACCGCAGCAAAAAGGACATGACTGCATTGGTTACTTTCAAATAAAGACTCTGAATGATATCTTATTGCCACTTTACATGTTGATAGGATGCTTGCACACATTTGTTATTTTGTTAGGAATATACAGAAAAATGAAATTTTTGAATTAAAATTGATGTAGGTAGGAGTTATTTTTTATTGTTTTTGAAGCAAGGCTATTATTTTGGATGCCAAATGATTGCATTAAATTGCTACCAAATCACATGATTTTCAATTTAGTCATTTCACTCCCAAAATTGACACACCCTACTGTACAGTAATGTAGAAATGTGTGTGCACCCATTTTGGGTCTCCCATTTAAAGGTGTTTGTGGGGCAAGTGAAGATCATGAGTTTTTCAATACCTCACAGTACTATGGAGGGCACCGCTCGGCAGAGGAATCTCTTTAAATGGGGTGTGTAAGGACAGTTAGTATCCCTTAACCCAAGATACTGCCTCCCTATATATCACAACACTTGTAAAGCTATGTTTTCTTAAATTTGTTCTACATCTTGGCGTAAATAATTTCATACTATGACCTCTAGTCTGGTTATTGTCATCTTTAATGAAAATAGAATCAAAATCTATCTTATCCACCCTTAATTTTACTACCTTAAACTATACCCAATCCATCAACATATGCGTCTAATCGATTTTTAAACATGTTTATAGACGTGCTACTAATTACTTCTACCGGCAAACTATTCCAGCTATTTATTATTCTATGCGTAAAAAAGTTTTTGGCAACTGCTGTCTAGAACCTTCTACTTGTCAACTTACACCCGTTATTTCTAGTCCTATTATATTGAGATATTTCGAAAAAGCTATCTCTATCTACGTTATCGAACCCATTCATAATTTTGAAAACCTGGATTAGATCACCCCTTAGCCTCCGAGTCTCAAGTGTAGTCAACTTTAATTTCTTAAGCCTATCCTCGTACGACTTTGACCTAAGCGACGGAATCATCTTAGTTGCTCGTCTTTGAACTCTTTCGATTTTGTCTATATCTTTGCGCATATGCGAATTCCAAAATTGGACCGCGTACTCCAAATGGGGTCTAATTAATGATTTATAAAGAGGAACTACAATATCGCGCGATTTATACTCAAAATTCCGAGCTATAAAACCTAACACTTTGTTCGCTTTATTAATCGCTGCTGTACTTTGTTTCGCTACTTTTAAATCACCAGTGACTATAACTCCTAAATTTTTCCTGCTCTACACTTATCAACTCTTTCCCTGACATACTATACGCAAAATTACCGTTAGACGAACCTATATGTAAAATTTTGCACTTATCGACGTTAAATCTCATTTGCATGTGACTGACCAATCAACGATTTTATTCAGATCATTCTGGATTTTACCTCTATCTTCGTCATTAATCGCCCTACCACCCAGCTTCGTGTCATCCGCAAACTTTGAAACTGTACTGACTAGGCCGACATAAAAAAATCGTTAATATATATAAGAAAAAGCAAGGGGCCCAATACAGAACCCTGAGGAATGCCACTCGCTACATTAACCCAACATGACTCCGCTCCATTAACGACCACCCTCTGTTTCCTACCTCGCAACCACTCTTCTATCCAATTTATTACTACACCCCTGATTCCATGAGCTTTAGTTTTCTCAATGAGTCTTTTGTGCGGTACGGTGTCAAACGCTTTTTGAAAATCTAAATACACTACATCAACCGCCCGATGACTATCGTAAATGTCAACCACGCTTTGAAGAAATTCTAAAAGATTAGTAAAGCAAGGTTTGTTTGACTTAAAACCGTACTGTGTATTTCTAACTAAGTTATGCAATTCTAAGTGTTCGACTATACGATCCCTAATTATTGATTCCAGTAGCTTACCTACAACAGACGTTAAACTGATTGGCCTATAATTTCCCGTCGCACCTTTATCGCCTTTCTTAAAGATATGTGTTACGTTTGCTAACTTGAAATTATCTGGTACGCACCCCTCAGAAATAGACGCATTAAAAATCTTTGTTAGCGCCACAACAATGCTATCTTTTAATTCTTTTAGTTGTATGGGATATATGGAATTCGGCCCCGGTGATTTACGCGTTTTCATTTTATCAATATAGCGCATTACTTCTCCTTCACTAACCACAATATTATCCAAAATATTACCATTATCAAAAGGTATTATGTCTATGACCGTAGGGCAGAGGCGTACCAATACTTTTTGCCGCTCGGGGCGAAAATGCCAACGCCGCCCCCCCCTGCAACAATTTTAAATTTTAAAAACAATTCCTTTACAAAAATACACTTCTAAACAAAACTTTCATTGGAAGAAAAACTTAAATAAAGCAACTTCAATTTTAACAATACTACATAATGTACCGTACATAATACACTACATAATTTTAACAATAACTATATAATGTATAATGCCTAGTTAAATTTTCGGACTTTCATAACAGAAAATTCATGAATGATTTTTTCTATGTCCATTGTCTCTGCAACTTCGCGTTCAATTGAAATAATCGCCAAATTGCTCAGTCTAGATTGACTTATAGTTGACCTGAGGTAAGTTTTTATAAGTTTCAGTTTCGAGAAACTTCGTTCGCAACTTGCCACGGACATGCATGTAGTTAGACAGATCCGGAGGGCAATTGTTATATGAGGCAAAGATTCCACTAGATCCCATTTAACGATCCACTGAAGTAGTTTTAACATATCCCAGTTCTTTGGATCATCGTCGACGCTTATGCTTTCGAAACTGAGCAAATGTCTGCGCAAACGCTTTATTTCTTCCAGTAGACTTCCTGGATTAATGTCATTGTAGATGGAAGAAAAATTATTGACCTTGGTATTAATTTCTTCATCTTTGGACTGATTCAAAAGGTACGAAGGAGACAGAAATTCAAAGCGATCATTCATGTTTTTAAGACAAACTGTACGTTTTTCAATTTCTGCTAATAAACGATCCATGATTTCAAAAAATTCTCTGCGTACATCCTCTTGCACGATCAATCCAGCATCACGAGCTTGCTCTCCAGGCATTCTTCTCCGTCTCCTGACTCTGCGGTCTTTCAATTTTTTCGCCATTTTCCAAAGTTTTGAAATACCAAACTTTTGACATTGACCTATTGTTTGAATCAGCTGGAAAGGGTCCATTCATGTTTTTCAAATGTGATGGTCCACGTTTAATGAGTTCGATTCTCAAATTGTCCGTTATTGGAACGGGCCAGTTGCCAGAATCGTTAAACAGACTCTGTGGGTGATGGGTGGGTGGGTGATTTTGTGATGTAGATGAGAGTTGATCCTGATTATTTGGGGGTTCACTTGAAGTTGCCACTTGAACATCTATCTCTAAAGATATATCACATTGCGGTTGATCTCCTTGCTTCCCAGAAGGCACTGAAGGTGTGTCTGAGAATCCCATTAACTGATGAAATCGCTTAGCAGCACGCTTGCCTTCCTCCTCTTTTTTTTCGCGAAGATTCTTGTATGCAGCACCACTCAGTCTCTGTCGTTTGCTCATGTTTGCTAATTCAGTAGGGCATCTGCAAAATAAAACAACCATTAATTATTAACATCATCAAAGCTCAAAGAATGCAAAGCCTAACCTAAATAATATAGGGAAAGTCTGAAAAATAGGGCTGGCAACCTTTCCAATGTCAAAATTTAACGCAACTATTTGTGGAAATAGTGGCATTGAGGTGGCATATATAGCATTTAATGATGATTTTTCATCAAAACCATGGATATTTTGTACACAAATAACGCGCGACAATGATGAGATATAATTTTTTGGAGGGTTGCATTTTAAAACATAAAAACCCAAAATTTTGCATACTGCGCCCACCTGACAGTAATTTGCCGCCCCTCGGGAAGTGCCGCTCGGGGCGGTCGCCCCTCTCGCCCCTCCCTTGATACGCCACTGCCGTAGGGATATTCGTTACATCTTCTACTGTATAGTAAAAACTGATGTAAAAAATTCGTTTAGCAAGGTAGCCATTTCCTTGTTTTCAGAAACTAGATCTCCGTTAACATTTTTGAACGGCCCCAAGACACTTTTTACTGGATTTCTATTGTTGACGTATTGAAAGAATCGCTTGGGGTTTTCTTTACCGTCACGTGCTATGGAGATTTCAAATTCGCGCTTGGACTTTTTTATTACACTTTTCGCTTCACGCCTTAGAGATATGTAGTTGTTTCGTAACCACAAATTGTCTTTATCGCACTTATGTAGCCTCTAAGCCCTATCTCTACTCTTTATAATATCTCCTACTCTAGAAGTAAACCACAAGGGCTTGTTTTTTACTTTCGCACGCTTAATTTTGTACGGTACACATTCCTCATTTATAGTCCTAAATACTGTTTCAAACGATTCCCACATTAGTTTTGCGTTGGAGTTCCCCATTACGTTTTCCCAATTGACGTGTGACAATTTATTTCGAAATTTACAAAAGTCTACGTGCTGGAAGTTGGGAAATTTAGTCGAGTTAGCTGCTTTCGCGTGACTTACTGAGAAGACAAACTCTACCATATTGTAATCGCTATTTCTTAACGGTTCTATTACTTGAAGATCATTAATTAGCATGTCATCCGTAGTTATTACTGATCTAAAATACTGTCCAACCTCGTAGGTTCCCCAAACTTTTGAAAAAGAAAGCTATCCTCGAGAAAATTAACTAAACGATTACCTTCCGCGTTTCCCTGCATTGTATTGTAATTAGGTTGGCGCAATTAAAGTCACCCATAACTAAAGCATGTTCACTACCTATTATTCTCTTTAGTTCATGATATAACGCTTCGTCCGTATCAGCTGTTTGATTCGGGGGCCTATATATAACCGCAACAAGAAGTTTGAAATCGTTCAATTTAAGTTCTGCTATAGTCGAATCTATTGGTTCTGGAATTGTGTGCTTTACTTCTATAACGTTCGCAATATTATCTTTGATATACAACATAACACCGCCTCCTCGCCTACCTATTCTGTTTTTAACAAAAAGTTTATAACCTCTAATTCGATACTCCCCTACAAAGTCACGTGTTTCAGTGCTAAGCCACGATTCATTTATCGCAATTAAATCATAGTCTTTACAAGCAATTAAAGAAAAAATTCGTTTATTTTATTTCGTAAGCTACGAGCATTTAAGGATAGAACCTTCAAATTGTTTGTAACTGCGACACCTTCGCGAGCGCGGGGGAAATTTGTGGAATTTACGCTGAGACCGTTCGAGTTACGGCAGCCTGAAAAGAAGAGACAGTATTATGAAATAGTCTTCCTAAACGCGCAGCTCCAACGTCATTAAGATGAAGTCCATCTTCGAGGAACAAATGCCTCCTGCCATAGAAACTGTTCCAAAAATTCGCAAAATGCACTCCTTCCTGTTGGCAAAGAGACTTTAGGTTATTGTAAATATAGGTCGCCTTGCTGTAGAAATCGTTACGTTGGATAATTCGAGGAAGTATACCTGTTAAAACAATCTTATTAGTTTTTTCCTTTAATCGCTCTAATAAGTCCCCGTACCTAGCCAGCAGTTCTTCCGATCTAGAATTTAAAACGCTATTAGTACCGACCTAAATAACATACGTTGTGGCCTCGGCGGTACCGTCTGTTAAATGGTCAACACTATTAGTTAAATCCTCCACCCTTGCAACAGGGTAGCAGTAACGGCGCCTACGACGAGGGTTTCTCCCACAGAATTCCTCGAGCTGCCCTCGAACAATGGAATCACCAACGAGTCGTATTTCCGTTGTAACAGCCCAAAATATACCCCCTCCCCAGACTATACCCGGGGTTAAAGTGGGCTAGCCTGTTTTATATCCCGGGGTATAAACTGGACTAGCCCAGTCTATACCCGGGGTATAAATCAGGCTAGGCTATTTCATATCCCCCCTAGGCCAGATTATACCCCCTACACACTCAGAAACCAGCCCTATGAGAGTTCTGTTTTGAACTCAGTGGTCTGGCTAAACTATCTTAATTTAAATTAAAAAACACGCTCAGATATTAAATTTTGATTTTATTTCTCACGCTGATGACACAACCTTATAAACTAAAATACACAATTTTAATCGCTTAAATGCCGTTGGAAACTAATCAGTGCAGACTACAATGAAGCATGAGCTAACGAAACATATATCTAAACACTGGTTACAACATTGAAGTGCTCTGACACATTCTCAAGATATAACGCATGATCTGTCAAGCTCTGGAGACTAAAGCTGGCAGGATACGTTAGCCACTGCATTGAATGGCATTGAATGACTGCATTGAATATATACACTGTGTGTGTATATATATATATATATATATATATATATATATATATATATATACAGTATGTATATATATATATCCATATATGGATCTTATTAAAAATTTGGACTGTGTCAAATTTTTTTGAAAATTTTGTCCCTCGTACAGTTTTTCATGCTGATTCTAAGTATGCAACTCATTTTTTGTGGAAATAAATATTTAACATTTTATTGGTGTTTGTTTGCAGGAAGTACCAGCTTCTGCATATGAACTCGCATAAACAGTAATTTTTTTGTTGTTATTAATGTTCGGACTATAGTGGATTTAATTTTCCCAGAAGAGTTCCTTGTTCCATGCACGGTTTGTGTTTAACATATATATATTATATATATCAGCAAACAACCACAGGGAAAAGGAAACACAAAGTCCGAGCGCTTTCGTGATATATTCACATTATCAAGGAGGAACAGAACTGTTCCTGTTCTGTTCCTCCTTGATAATGTGAATATATCACGAAAGCGCTCGGACTTTGTGTTTCCTTTTCCCTGTGGTTGTTTGCTGATTAATAAGGTCACGTGTTATTTTGTGATTTTTAGTGCGTATATATATATATATATATTAGTGATGTAGCGGATGTCATTTTTTTCACATCCGCGGATGCGGATGAGGATGTTTGATTTCAACATCCGCGGATGCGGATGCGGATGCGGATGTCTACATTTTCGTTATTTTTTTAGGATATATTCGAGATTTGTTGTGTTTAACGTATATAATAAGTTATTATATAGAGAGAGCTGTAGCTATAATGTAGTATAATTGATTAATTGTACAATAATTGCTGTACTTTTCTCTGAACATATAAAATAATATCAAGCATCTAACTATATAGAAATCAATTAGTGAATTCGTCTGCAAATAAATTCGTTATATTTTGTTGAGTTTCAGCCACAATTAGAAACCATAATTGTGTTACCAGGATGCGGGACGTGAACCCAACTCAAATGCACCCCACCGACCTCTTTCCCCAACCTCCACCCTTATAGAAAGAGATCTTTAATTAGCTTGATAACTATTTATATTAAGTTTAAAGTTTTATTAGGCATATTTATAAATGAGTAATTAAAATAAAGTAAACTAAGATGTTCATCGTTTAATGTTCAAACTTAATTATAGGAAGGTTATGCTTAAGGAACATTAATTTTTCTGCCTTTTCTGCTGCCAGTCTGTTTCTCTTTCATCATATATTAATCCAGCACTGCTAAATAATCTCTCGCTTGGTACGTTTGTTGGAGGACAGGCTAAATGTTTCCTTGCAAGTTTACTCAAGTATGGATAGATATTCTGCGTATTTTTCCACCAACTAATAGGATTGTCACATGCAGCCAGGCATTTTTCTTGTGATAGCTCTCGATCATTTTTACTACATCTTTTGACATCGCGTAGGTCTCGTCATTGCTGCTTGACTCAAGAAACTGAGAGACAGATTCTGTGATAGATTTGCTTGTTGAAGGTGTTGGTTCTGTCACTGAAACTTTTATTCTTTTGGTGGGTGGCGAAGCGACAGATTCAAGAGATTGAAGCTCTTCAACTGCTTTGCCAAGTGATGATTTAACTCGTTCTAATGTACTAGGTGAAAATAACTTAGCTTTGTAACGGATCTAAGTAGGTTGCGAGAGAGTAACTTCATACAAGAACAGCCTCTCGTCTTGTCGCTTGCATCACTTTTGCGCACAATGAACTAGTTCTATTAATATAGTAGAATTTGATAATTTCCGCTTATTAATGACGTTTTATCTCAACGGTCCACATCCGCACGACATCCGCAGTCCAAAGTGCGGATGCGGACGCGGATGCGGACGCGGATGTGACCTACATCACTAATATATATATACATATGTAAAAAATGAACAATGAATAATCCATATTCATTTTTACATAAGAACCAAAATCGCTTAACGCGAGTTTGGATAATAATTTTACTTGTAGCTTCCTATTTTTGTTCGTGTCACAACCCTACGATCTACCATATCTATGGTTTAGTCGTATCCATTTTCCATTTGTTATAGAAGTTATTATAATTAATTATGAATTGTCTTGCATCTCACCCTCGACCCTAGATTATGCATACACATTGCATGTAACAGGATTGGAACCCGTAGTTGTACTTCTTAGTCATTACTACCCACTCTTTGTCTCTAATTCGTTCTTGTAAATCTTCCTAATAATGATTTGTAATATACGTAAAATTCAATAACTATGACGTCACATTTTCCCTTCATCATATATCTAGTATTCAATGTATGAAAATTCTTTAACATCATACTAAGGACGAAACACTCTATAGAAGTCATTATTTATATTTTTAGTATAATATAACTATTATTCGACCATATCTCCCGCCCCCATACGTCCATATCTTATCTTGACCATTATCGTATGTCAATTTTATTAAATATTCATTTTTTTCTCGTTCGTTCGAAAACGCAAAAATACGCTCTCGTATTATTTTTTTCATTTTTATTTTTAAGTGCGTTCACCCCTAAAGATATTCATAAATGCTTAGTAAAGATCGAATTCCGCTCACTACGACAGATTCGAGCGCCTCAAAGATAAAATATCTCCGTTCGCTCTGATTCCAAATTTATAACATATTATAATATAATGTAACACGTTATGTTTTATATAAATCTATATCATGTGTGCCATGTACGTTGTATTATATTTCTAAACATCTTAATTGTCTATTAATATGAAACACTGTAAAAACAAAACAAAGTTATAGTAACTGTTTAATTGTAATTAACTGTAATACTTTAATTTAATATAACGTAATGTACTTTAATGAAACTGTAATTAATGTACTTGTAATGTACTTCAATGAAACTGTAATTAAATGTAATGATTTAATTTATAATGTAAGAATGTACTTTAATAGAACTGTAATGGACAATCATAAGCGAATGTGAAGTAATCCATAATTGTAATCGTAATTGTAATGAACCAAAATTAATACGTACTCAGTCGTGTACTTAATTTGTACTTATGTGTACTATTACGAAATGATATCGCCTTCAGAAATGAAGATTCGGCAAAAATATACGATTAGTTTTTATTTTAATTTTTTTTATTATTTTTAGTTGAAAATTTTCAAACCATCTGATCATGTGTTTAAAAGGGGGGAAATTTAACCTTCAACTGTCGTCCCCCAACATTTAGGGTTATATTATACATGTATTTGTAAAATTAAGGCACTTCGATCAAGTCACTTCATTATCGTACTTCATCATAGCACTTCATTACGACTCCTTGGTTAGCAGCCTTGCTGCGAGGAGGGGGCAGAGGCCCCTTGCCTTCTTAATATTTTTTAGATTCCGGCCTGAGCCATGGTCGAAAGAGGTCGAACCTCTACCCCTGTAAATTCAGAGCACTACCTGTATATTTTTAAGAAGTAAATTACCGTAAGAGAAACTTTTTATTTTTCCTTTCGAGCCGTGCTCTCTTCAGAAGAACTTAGTCAGTTAAGTCGACAAGTTATAAAAGAAAAGTCGATAATTTTAGTATCAGAGAAAGTATCAGAGAAAGTATCAGAGAAAGTATCAGAGTATTATAGAAAGAGAAGAATTAAAAATTGGCGACCCTTTGCCCAAATTAAGAGACAACCCAAGCACCATAGAAGATATTGGCATAACAGTCTGGCGAGTCTGTAGCCAAGAGTTTAACAAGAGGCGACCGAAAAGAATTAGAATGTTATAGAAGAAATATCCGTTGCTTGCCTCCTAACTAGAACGCCCGTCGATCCGAACCACCCCAGGGCCATAGACAGAGGGGTTAACACATACACACACACATATGTGTATATTATATATATATATATATATATATATATTAAGTAATGAATTCCTTACTGATTTTTTCTTTAAAAATGGTTTTCCACGGTATCCTGTACGAGGTATTATTGGTAAATTTCTTAATAAGTATATTCCCCCAACCATCCCAACGTATGATGTTCCTAAGATTGTAAATATCTTGTTTACTGATCTCTACCATTTGTAACACTTTTGTGAAAAAGCAATTGTTGAGTGTGGTGAGGAAATTTTATTTTCCACTGTTTTAAGGTTGCTTTGTAAATAATTATACCCTTGGATGCTTTTCCGATGTAAGGACAAACCCCCCCTGCGATGAGCTGTTCTGTTGTTTATTTGTTTACCTGCCCTGGTGTGTTCCCAGGGGAACTACGTTGGCAGCACAGTTCGTTCTTTGCAGGGAGATTTGCTCCCATATGGGTATTAGCCATAGGACGGGAAAGTTTTATCGAAAAGGAACAGTCTGCCATTAGAAAATCATTCTGTCATGTGTAAGGTTGACATTTCCGTTAATAACTTTAAAATTCTTAAATCATTAAAATGCCGTCCTCCCTCCGTATTTACGAATCTTTGTGCATTAAATTTCTGAACTCCAGTTTAAATATTGATTCTAGCTGTTACCCCCTTTATATTAATTAGAATAACCTACGAACTAAAATTTTTATTTTTTCCCTTGTGACCCTGTCTCCTTTTCGCCTGTTTTTTGGGCTGTTCAAGTGAGCATGGTATGTTGGTGCACTTTGTGTTTTTTCGTTAACTTTTTATTAGTAAAGTTTTTTAACTATTTTGTTTTGAATGTTTTTAGTTTTTAAGTTTTATTTTTATCATTCGTTATTTTTGTCATTTATATAATTTTTACTTTGATTTGTTTTTGGCTTATGCCTGTTTTTGCTCTGTAATTTTAATTTTTATTCTTGATTTGTTTTAATTTTGTACTTTAAATTAGTTTTAGTTTTTGACATTCGTATATTTTTGTCATGCATTCATTTTAGCTTTTATTTTTAGGCTTTGAAAATGGGTAGAGTTGCCCGAAACGTCGGCGCAGCCAAATATAATGACTTTTTTTGCTCTACGTCTTCGTTTTTATCCTAAATGTAAAATACGTCTCCTTAGGAGGGATCCTATTTCATATGTATATATATATAATATATATATATATATATATATATATGTAAAGAACGACGCTTGTATAGAAGAACGTTCCGCGCAAGATGAGGAGGGAGAACGAACAAATGAGGTAACCACCCGGGAATCGAACCCGGGATCTTCCGATTGCCGGTCAGATATGATAACCACTACACCATGGACCTCACCCAATCAGAAGTCGTAATTCTCCTACATACGCGCAGAAAAACCATTTGTTCGTTCTCCCTCCTCATCTTGCGTGGAACGTTCTTCTATACAAGCGTCGTTCTTTACGTTAATTTACTGTGTGTGTTTGCAGTTGAAATGTATATATGTGGGGCATGCGGGAGATGCCCCCTCAGGGCATGGTTTCTGCGCGTATGTAGGAGAATTACGACGTCTGATTGGGTGAGGTCCATGGTGTAGTGGTTATCATATCTGACCGGCAATCGGAAGATCCCGGGTTCGATTCCCGGGTGGTTACCTCATTTTTTCATTTGTTCGTTCTCCCTCCTCATCTTGCGCGGAACGTTCTTCTATACAAGCGTCGTTCTTTACGTTAATTATACTGTGTGTTGTTTGCAGTTGAAATGTATATATATATATATATATATATATATATATATATTAATATATACATACAACAACACCTATATACATATGTATATATATATATATATATATATATACTGTATCTTGCCCCTGGTCAAAAATAAGTACGGAGACATTCTGTCCAGCAATAATTACAGGCCTATTGCTGTCGCTTCCTGCTTCTCGAAACTACTAGAAAAACTCTTGTTACTCGATTAAATGATTTCTATGGACATCTCCTAATCAGTTTGGCTTTAAAAGGTCCCACTCAACTGACCTGTGTATCTATGTACTTAAAGAAACAATATCTAAATACATTGACAGTAATTCAACCATTTATAGCTGTTTCCTTGATATAAGTAAGGCATATGATAGGGTGAACCACAATATTTTATTTGCAAAACTAGAAGACAGGAAGGTTCCCGTGTACATATTAAATTTATTGAAATTTTGGTATTCCCACCAATCTTTCACTCTCAGGTAGGGCAATGTACTATCCGAGTGTTTTGGCTCCTCTTGCGGGGTGAGACAAGGCTCCTTGCTCTCCCCTATGCTGTTTAATGTGTATATTGACGGATTAATTGCTTCACTTAATGAGGCAACAGTCGGATGTTGTATAGATAACACAAGGATAAATAACTTAGTTTATGCCGATGATATGGTGTTAATAAGTCCCTCTGTTAAAGGTCTGGATCGGCTACTAAATGTCTGCGAAGTGTATTCGCAGAAACATGATATTTTTTTTAATGTTACAAAAACTAAGGTTAGGCAATTTCATCCTAAAAGCTGTAATCAGCCAGCTGATATAAGGTTTAAAATGAACGGTGAAGTAATTGAGGAAGTACAAGAGTTTAAATATTTGGGTCAAACTATTACCAGCTCCTTGAGTGATGACTCGGATATAAGAAAACAATCTCGAAGCCTGTGTGCTAAAGCGAATATGACCATAAGGAACTTTCGTTTGTGTACAAGTGAAGCTAAAGACACACTCTTTCGTACTTTCTGCAGCAATATATACGGTCAGCAACTCTGGGTGAATTATAAAAAAGGTTCTGGCAAAACCCTAAATTTGCTGTACAACAGGTCTTTTAGACTCTTACATAAATTACCCCCGAGATGCTCAGCTTCGCAAATGTTTGCTACCCGCAATGTCCCGAGCTTCCCGGAGGTAACAAGACGTGCTCAACACAGTCTAATGCAAAGAATTAAAAAATCAACCAACCCGATCATCCAAGCTATCCATGAGTCCTGCCATTTATCCTCTAAGCCAGTGGTTCTTAACCTGGGGGGCGCGCCCCCCTAGAAACAGGAATTTCTCTAATTGTATTTGTTATTCTCTTAACGAGAGCATGGGCTAATATTGAGAAGTTATTGAGAATGTTATTTTGATTGAAGGGGGGCGTGGAGGGAAGGACCAATTCCTAGAGGGGGCATGGTAGTAAAAAGGTTAAGAACCACTGCTCTAAGCTATGGACTTCTTGGTACGAAAACGTCTGTCTGTAGCTCCACTTAACTTCGACAGTGCAGTATTATTTCTAATCAATTGTATATATTTCTATCCTTAGTATATGAACTGTCATTGTATTAATAATATTTGTCATATGGACTATAGTCTGCCAATAAACCTTTTCATTTTCATTTCATATATATATATATAATATATATATATATATATATATATATATATATATATATATATAAATATATATAAGCAAACAACCACAGGAAAAGGAAAAGGAAACACGAAGTCCGAGGGCTTTCGTGATATATTCACATCTTCAAGGAGAAACAATATATTACGAAAGCGCTCGGACTTCGTGTTTCCTTTTCTTTTTCCCTGTGGTGTTTGCTTATTAATAAGATCACGTGTTATTCTGTGATTTTAGTGCATATATATATATATATATATATATATATATATATATATATATAATGTTATAATAATGTTATAATGTTTCAGACCAACAAAGACCCTAGAATCCACTCATGGCTGGTCTACCTAACTGTGTTCGTAATTGTGTATGTCCTCCGTGGTGGCAGCGGGGACCTACAGTTTTACGTGGGTTCCGAACCACAAGAACATGAACATAAGAAATTTATGTAACAACTTCCTGTACAATTTGTACATTGGCAATGACCAATTTAGCAAAACTAATTAATTATCGATTTAAAACTAAAGATAGAATCTCTGGATCCAGAGGATCAAGTCATAATAGACTACTATCCACAAATATGTTACACTCTATATCTATTATATAACGGACATGAAAATATATCAGATCCAAAGAATACAGTCAATTTCATTACGGTATCCATCAATACTAGTACCTTGTCACGAAAAATAAGTCACGGTCCATATCGATTGTGGACCAAGTCAAATTTACAACCATATACATTACAATATATACACTTAGGAGGAAAAGTGTAGGTGTGGCTGTAAAGACTGTACAGTAATGTAGAAATGTGTGTGCACCCATCTTGGGTCTCCCATTTAAAGGTGTTTTTTGGGCAAGTGAAGATTATGAGTTTTTCAATACCTCA
>JAJOZX010002529.1:40000-60000 GCA_023014485.1 Bathynomus jamesi | reverse complement strand
ATCACACATTCCGGGTCTTTTCCGTTTGGAGTCCACCACCAGATTCTTTTGAAAATAGCACGAGTAGTGCATTTTGACCCTCTGAATATGAAAATAACATTAATTTTTTTGAGAAATGCGAACATTTTGCATAATAGGGCAATGAAAATGCAAAATAGATTACATGATATTTATTATGCAAAGCAGGTTAGATTATATATATATATATATATATATATATATATATATATATTATATATATATATATATATATATATATACAGGGTGGGGCACGGGAATCAAGTGTTTTTTGAATAGCTAGTAATCGGCCATTAGGAATGGGAGGGGCGTGCGGTAGGTAGCATTCCATTCCTGGGTTCATAGCATTTAACTTTAACTAACACTCACCTTTATCTTTCAGGTGCCATCATGGAGCAGTGGACGTTAGAACACCGCATGTTCGCGTATGATCATTTTGTTAGGAGTGGCGAGTCAGTGACAGCAGTTCAGCGTGCGTTTCGCCGCAGATTCAACATTCATCGAAATGACTCTGTTCCCGCTCGTGACACAATCTTACGTTGGGTTAACAATCTTCGAACAGGAGGCTCAATAATGAAAACAAAACCGAAGGGGCCGCAACGCACTGTGCGTACTCCAGAGAACGTTGAAAGGGTCAGACAAGCGATGTTGCAAAGCCCAGGCCGCTCTGCTCGGAGACATTCAGCTGCACTCGGAATCAGCAATCGTACTGTTAGACGGATTTTGCATGAAGAATTACATTTTCACCCATACAAGTTAGCGATGGTGCAGGAATTGAATGTAAACGATTGCCCCCAACGACTGAATTTTGCACAGGAAATGCTTGCACTTTATGAGCAGAATGAAAACATGATGGTGGTAATGAGTGATGAAGCCCATTTCCACCTTAATGGGGCCTTCAACAATCAAAACTGTCGGTATTGGGCTGCTGAAAATCCGCGACAACTCCATGAAAAACCGCTGCATAGCCCTAAGGTTACAGTTTGGTGCGCGGTGGGAAAGTTTGGCGTCATCGGTCCCTATTTCTTCGAACAAAATGGGGTTACCGTTACCATAACATCTGGGCGTTACATTGAGATGGTGAACACCTTTTTCATCCCTGAGTTACGAAGAAGGCGTATTGCTCGTCGACATTTGTGGTTTCAGCAAGATGGGGCCACGCCACACACCGCCAGAGCGTCAATGGCTGTTCTTCGCCCCCTGTTTCCCAACCATCTCATTTCGAGATTTGGTGACATTGCATGGCCCCCTCGGTCCCCTGACTTGTCCACATGTGACTTCTTTCTATGAGGGTACCTCAAGTCACGTGTCTACGAGGACAAGCCCCGTACATTAGATGCATTGAAGGAAGCGATCCGTCAACAAATCATCCAAATCAACAGAGACCTGCTGGGAAGAGTGGAGGCCAATTTTCGTAAACGCCTTCAACAATGCGTCGACGGCCAAGGACATCATATGCCAGATATAATTTTCGGTACATGATTATTATGACATGAAATGCTATGTTCTTACGAATGTTGTTCTACCAATATATTTTCTTTACAAAAATAAATATCATTTTCCTGATTATTCCAAAAACACTTGGTTCCCGTGCCCCACCCTGTATATATAATATATATATATATATATATATTATATAGGGTTGCCCAAAAATTAACTGAAAAAATAAAAGTTTGAATTGCTATTCTCCACAAGGCTATTCCTGTTCCATATCACAAAAGCCTTCATGCAAAAAATCAGGAAAATCGGCCAATATTTAGAGGTTGCGACCTCAAGGTAAAAATATCTAAATTCCGTAATTTCAGTAATTTTGGGTCACCATTATGTTCTACAATAAATATTTGCCGAGCAACGCCACTGTAGTCTCTAAACCTATATCCAAAGAATCACTATATGATAGCAATGCACTCTTCCCACTAGCTCAGTTGGTCGCCAGGTCTCGGCAGGTGTAGACGTGTTTTTGTTGTTCCTGCTATCTGGGTTACGCCGCGCGGTGACTCACACCAATAAGGCACGTTAAACTTTTCACTAGTGAGTGCGGACACTATGCTTAGTTTTTCTGTCATTCATTTACTGCACTGACCTTGATAAGCAATTTGGACCAATGAATTGTTTATTAAAATTGTTAAAAATTAAAAAAAAAAAAAAAATTATAAAAGTTTATTAAAATTGTTAAAATTGTTTGCTTTATAATCTACATAAAACATATGTATAGGTTCTTTAACTCTAATTTCCATTTTATCTTCCATTCCACAGGCCAAGACCATGACAACGACAAGGGGCAGTCCGAAAATTTGGCTCCTGGGTAAGCCGGACCCGGACATCTTGGGATCTGGCCTGCCAACAAACGGGGCTATTCTCAGGAACTGCATGTTTCACCACCAGAAGGGATCCACAATCGGTGACAGTGCTAAGGCCACCATAGACAGAGCGCTGACAATCTGGGACAAGGCACGAATTCCGACCAAGCGGGTGGACTCCGGCGTGCGCAAGCTTCGGAAAAATATTGTTGGTTGAAGAAAAACCGATTGAAACTGAAAGACGGGTGCCGAATCAAGGAAAGAAAATTCAAGGAGAATCTCACCAAACTATTTGACATCTCACGAAAAGACGCCCTCAGTATTATGACGGACGAAGAAGACAAACAGTTCCTGCGGATGCAACAGCAGGATCCCTCGAGCGCGAGTATGTCCGGGATCGACAAGACCTTGACCAACAAGGAGACTCGCAAGCGCCTCAGGAGTGATCAGGCCAGTGCTCGAAAGGAAAAAAGCATGTTGAGCGCCCAACAGGCGAATACGGCTGTTCCGTCTAGTTCCGCCATTGCTGATATCTGTAGCTCCTCCACATCGACGGAGTCCGAAGATGATTTCCAAGCTCGGTCAACATCCAGTCAAGATCAGCCAAGGAATAAGAAATCGAAGCAGACCATTGTGACCAAGGAAGTAGCCGCCGCGCTCGACCGAGTGAAACTCCCTGACCACGCTGCCATGTTCGTCGTAGGAGCCGTCACGCAAGCGCTCGGTCATGGCCTGGAGTATGTGGCGCTATCCCGGAACACCATTCAGCGAGCGCGGGTCACCACTCGTGAGGCGGTAGCAACTGCTCAACAGGCTGTTTTCTCGCCGGACAGCCCACTGCTTCTCCACTGGGACGGTAAACTGCTTCCAGATATCACCGGCAATAAAAAGCTTGTGGATCGCATCGCCATCTTGGTGACTGGTGGTGAAACAGAGCAACTTCTTGCCATCCCTAAGATCGGCCGCGGCATGGGAGAGGAGCAGTGCAATGCATGCATGTATCCAAACGCTGGAGGAATGGAACCTCAAACCCATGATCCATGGACTAGTCTTCGACACGACGGCAACCAATACTGGGCTGAATATGGGCGCGTGCACCCTAATTGAGAAGGCTCTGGACAAGGAGCTCATCTGGATCGCGTGCCGTCATCACGTGTTCGAGGTAATTTTGTCGGCCGTATTTTCTGTCGCCCTGACACCAACCGGTGGGCCTGAAGTGAAAATCTTCAAACGCTTCCAGAAAACCTGGCCTGATATTAATATAGTTGATTTCCGTTCTGCTGGAGACGAGCTCTTCGTTGGCATGCTGGATGGCCTACGAGAGGAGATGTCATTTTACTCGGAGGCAGTCAAGAGCCAGCTCCCACGGGATGACTATGGAGAGTTGCTTCAGCTCTGTCATATATTCCTAGGGGGATCCTCCGAAGGAGAACCTCCTTTCGTGCGCCAGGCGCTATGCACAAGGCGCGGTGGATGGCTAAGGCAATATACTCGCTGAAGATCTTCCTTTTCAGGAGCCAGATTAAGTTGACGGCCCACGAGACAGCTGGCGTCACAAAGATTTGCCTCTTCGTTTCTCTTATTTACGCTCGCTACTGGCACGAGGCCCATCTCCCAGAGAGGGCCCCCCCTCAACGACTTAAACCTAATTGCTCTCTTCCATGAATATCCTGACCGTGCCATCAGGGAGGCGGCTGTTAAGGCCTTCTATCGCCATTTGTGGTACTTCTCTGAGCACCTCGCGCCTCTCGCCCTCTTCGACGATCGCGTCGACGAGATCACCAAAGCAGCTATGGTTGACAACTTCTTACGTCCCTCAAACCAAAAACTCTTGAGACGTCTGGACGGGACTGTATTCGATCATTGTTCTTCATTGGCGTCGTACGTCACGAGCCGGTCTTTGAAGATATTCGATATACTCTCCATGAAAGGACAAGATGAAGCCAAGACATTCTTGTCAAAACCTCCCTCCCTCTGGCTGACAGACCCCATTTACCAGTTACTTAAGGCTAAGTGCAGGCTCCTCAAGGTCGTCAACGACTGTGCCGAACGAGGAGTCGCTCTTATTCAGTCCTACAATACCGCGCTGACGAAAGACGAGACCCAGAAACAATACCTACTGCGACTCGTCGCCAGCCACCGAAAAAAATTGCCAGTTCCGACGAAGTTGGCTTTGACGAAGAAAAAGTAACGGGTGTGACGTTGTTTGTTTATTTAGTGCAGGATTTAGTGCAGTCGTATTAACTGCTATGACATGTGTGTTCTAGCATATTTTTTGCATAACATGTGGTCTGTGCTGTTGACTTTAAATTTTGAAATAAACATTGATATTGTATTTTTGTTTCAAATCCTAAAAATATAGGAACTGGTCGCGACCTCTAAATATTGTATGATCTGTCTAATTTTTGGTATGAGTTCTTACATTTCGATATGGAACACGGATGGCCTTGTGGAGAAATATATTTTCAACTTTTTTTTTGGCCACCCTAATATATATATATATATATATATATATATATATATATATATATAATATATAATTATATATATTAAAATTAAACTTAACCAACTGGTTAGGTCAACTGAATACCAAATTAGGTCAACTGAATCAGGGCCGTTTCCTGGCATAAGCAGACGCTTAGGGCCCCGCTGCTACTAGGGGGCCCCTAGACAGGCTCCCAGGTCATAGCTCAGTGGGCAAGAATAGGAATATAGCTGAAGTTATTATTAATACTAGTACAATACCCGTCGCTTCGCTGACGGTTAGCTAAAGACCCGCCCTACGTGCGGGTAGTAAAACATATCCAAGTAGAGGGCCGGAATATTTTTTGTAGTTCGAAGGCTGTTATTAGCTGTTATTAGCTAGGTTAATTGAATGGTTAGGTTAGGTTAGGTTAGGTTGGTTAGGTTAGGTTAGGTTAGGTTGGTTAGGTTAGGTTAGGTTAGTTGATTAGGTTGGTTAGGTTGGTTAGGTTGAGTCGTGATATTTTCGTTAAAGCTTAACCTAACCTAACTTAACCTAACCTAACTTAACCTAACCAATCGTCAAGGGCGTACAGTTGACCTAACCGGGCATTCAACACCCAGGTGCACAACGGTTAGGTTAGGTTAATTGAATGGTTAGGTTAGGTTGGTTAGGTTGGTTAGGTTAGGTTAGGTTAGGTTAGGTTGGTTAGGTTAGGTTAGGTTGGTTAGGTTAGGTTAGGTTGAGTCGTGATATTTTCGTTAAAGCTTAACCTAACCTAACTTAACCTAACCTAACCTAACTTAACCTAACCTAACTTAACCTAACCAATCGTCAAGGGCGTACAGTTGACCTAACCGGGCATTCAACACCCAGGTGCACAACGGTTAGGTTAGGTTAGTTGGTTAGGTTGAGTCGTGATATTTTCGTTAAAGCTTAACCTAACCTAACTTAACCTAACCTAACTTAACCTAACCAATCGTCAAGGGCGTACAGTTGACCTAACCGGGCATTCAACACCCAGGTGCACAACGGTTAGGTTAGGTTAATTGAATGGTTAGGTTAGGTTAGGTTGGTTAGGTTAGGTTAGGTTGGTTAGGTTAGGTTAGGTTAGGTTAGTTGGTTAGGTTGAGTCGTGATATTTTCGTTAAAGCTTAACCTAACCTAACTTAACCTAACCTAACCTAACTTAACCTAACCTAACTTAACCTAACCAATCGTCAAGGGCGTACAGTTGACCTAACCGGGCATTCAACACCCAGGTGCACAACGGTTAGGTTAGGTTAGTTGGTTAGGTTGGTTAGGTTGAGTCGTGATATTTTCGTTAAAGCTTAACCTAACCTAACTTAACCTAACCTAACTTAACCTAACCAATCGTCAAGGGCGTACAGTTGACCTAACCGGGCATTCAACACCCAGGTGCACAACTGTTAGGTTAGGTTAGGTTAGTTGGTTAGGTTGGTTAGGTTGGGTCGTGATATTTTCGTTAAAGCTTAACCTAACCTAACTTAACCTAACCAATCGTCAAGGGCGTACAGTTGACCTAACCGGGCATTCAACACCCAGGTGCACAACCTCGGGACCTAATCAATATGTGTGTGAAGTTTTATGTTTGTAACTGCTTTCACTTTGGAGCTGTGGCTGGAACAGACACACACACACACACACACACACACACGGGCGCGCACGCACGCACACACGCACGCACGCACACACGCTGAAACACACACACGCACGCACGCACGCACACACGCTGAAACACACAAACGCACGCACGCACACACGCTGAAACACACGCACGCACGCACGCACGCACGCACGCACGCACGCACGCACACACGCTGAAAGTGTGACGGACGGACAGACAGACAGACAGACGGACGGACGGCTCTCTTATTATAGTATAGATTATTGTTATTATTTATCCTTATTATTATTATTATTATTATTAATGTCGTATTAATTAAAGTTTTTGTATGAGACAAATGTGATAAAACGGAGACAAACGAAACGTTTTGGTCGTTATGTGTAAATAACTATTGTGGGATCTTATTTATATATTATTTAACTTTATTCTTACTATATGCTTATACTTTCCTATTTTCCTATTTTTCTAGTATTGTAAAACATTATTTCACTAATTCACTAATTATTAAGAGATTTTGTAACACTTTAAAACCTAGGATTATTTTCGTTATGTTTTCAAGTTTATTAATTCTTTTCTCATCTTTTTCAGATAATGTGAATTTTGTTGGTTAAAACCTAAATGGTCTGATTATTTGAATGTATTTGATTAACGTTACAATTATAACAATTATTATTATTGTTATTATTATTATTATTATTATTATTATCATCATTATTATCATCATTATTATTATTTAGCAGATTAGTTGTGGTTAACTAGATGTGACTTCGTGCATCTTGGAAAATGAAACGACATTATCCATCAGGAGCTGAAAAACGGAAAAAGAAGAAAATAGAAGAGGAGAAGCTTTCCAGTAGTACAGGTGAGATGTGCCACTTGTATATTCTTATGATTACAGTTCAGGCAACTAGGTTAGGTAGACCATCAAGCTAGGCAAGTGCTCAGGAATCGTGTAGAGTAAGCTAGTCTCTGTAATATTTATAATATTTCGAAATGTGAAATTTAATGGATCACATCACCTCAAATTCTGTTCACACAGATCAATTATCAAACAAGATAAGAGAGAGTATTTTAGCAAAAATTAACAGAATATGTAATGCTATGTTCTTCTCAGGAGAACTACTGAAATATTTGGAAAAGGCCATCCTTAGCAAAGCCTGATGAGCATCATGAGCCAACAGCAGGACCATCCTCTATGCAACCTCAAGCACCAGTAGAAGTAGAGCCTGATGAACCAACAAGTGGCCCATCTTCTGTTCAGCTTCAACGTACTGAGCAACGTACTGAGCAACAAGAACCAAGATCTGCTCCACCGCTTGATCCGTATGACTGGCCAGTTGTCCTGTCAGATGCCTTGAAGACAGATCTGGTGTCTCGAGGACCATTTCAAATCAGTCCAGATTTCACATTCCCTAAAAGAGAAGACGGTAGAAGCGTTCATCATCATTACATGTACAGAACATTAATTAATGGGGAAAAAATAAAGCGAAGCTGGCTGATGTACTCTAGAAGGAATGATGCTCTTTATTCCTTCTGCTGCAAGTTGTTTTCAAGGAAGTCGTACAAACTGATTACGGATAGACTTTCAGACTGGATAAACGTTGGTTCGCTTCTTAAAGCCGAAAGGCCATGAAAATAGTTCAGAACATGCAGATAACATGGCAACATGGAAGGATTTGGAACTGCGGCCAAAAACTGGGAGGACCATTGACTAAACTGAAATGTCATTAATGGAGGTAGAGCGAAGACGCTGGCGAGATGTTCTCACACGTCTTGTAAGTATAATCCAATCACTGGCAGAGAGAAACCTTGCTTTCAGGGGGTCTTCCTCTACATTGTACAATCGAGACAATGGCAACTTCTTGAAGAAGGTTGAGCTGCTTGACAAATTTGATCCAGTGATGAAACAACACATCAGCAGAGTCGAAAGTGGCCAATATAGTCATTCAAGTTACCTAGGAAACATCATTCAAAATGAGCTCATTGGGTCCATTAGTGGAAAGATCTTGGATGCCATTGTTGCAGAAATAAAACAAGCTAAATATTATTTACTCATTTTAGACTGCACTCCAGACATAAGCCACCCAGTGGCGGCTCGTGACTAAAAATTCTAGGGGTGCTCTCTCTAAGAATGGGTTGAAATAATTACTGAAATAAAAGGATGAGCATTGAGCAATGAATAAAAGTTTCAAAAGTTATTGAAAAAGTTATTCAGTGAGCTCATCCTTATATTGTTCTTGATTATTTCAATTGTAAATAAAAAATTTAGGGGTGCTGCAGTTCCACAGTGCCTACCGACGAGCCGCCACTGAAGCCACCAAGAACAGATGTCGATTATTATCAGAAGTGTTAAAATGGGTGAAGTACCAGAAATAAAAGAATACTTCTTGGGCTTTCTTGTGGCTTCAGAAAGTACAGGCCTGGGTTTATCAGTTCTGATTCTGAAGAGACTAGATGAACTGAATATTCACTTTGATGACTGCAGAGGACAGTCATATGACAACGGAGCGAACATGAAGGGCAAGAACAAAGGTGTTCAGGCAAGGTTATTGGAGAAGAACTGTCGTGCACTCTATGTTCCATGTGGGGCTCACACTCTGAATCTTGTAGTGGCTGATGCAGCTAAAGCTTCCACAGATGCCATCAGCTTCTTTGGCAACGTACAAAAATTGTACAACCTTTTTGCAGCAGCTACACAGAGATGGACACTCCTAAAGAAGCACGTGAACATAACACTCAAGTCTTGGAGTGAAACCAGGTGGGAGAGCCGGCTTAAGAGCATTGAGGCTGTGCGATACCAGAGCCACAACATCAGAGAGGCCCTGTTGGAAGTCAGAAACAATACCACAGATGCCATAGCCAGGACTGAAGCACAAGCACTTGCAGAGGAGGTAGGGTCTTATCGCTTTCAGATTTGCACAGTAGTATGGTATGACATTCTTCATGCAGTTAACCATGTGAGCAAACTTCTGCAGTCTCCTACAATGCAGTTTGATGTGGCAGTCAACCTCCTCACAAAAACAAAAGACTCACTCACCAGCTACAGAAACACAGGTTTTGTTGCAGCACAATCGTAGCTAGCGACATATGTGAGGAAATGAATGTGGAGGCTGTGCTGAAGGAGAAGAGGCTCAGATCCACAAAAAAGCACTTTGCTTACGAAGCTCCTGACGAACCATTTACAGAAGCCTTAAAGAAGCTGGAAGTCAAATTTTTCAATGTGGTGGTGGATTGTGGTGGTCAATAAATGAGAGATTCAAAACATTAGATGATGTGAGGGACATATTTGGGGTTCTCCTAAACTTCAGCACAATGAACAAGGAAGACTTGTCCTGCAAGTGTGAAAAGCTCTCAAAGGTACTGAGCTCTGGAGCTGACTCTGACATTGATGGAAGAGAACTGGCCCTCGAAATTGAGAACTTGCCGACTTTACCTTCACACAACATGACTGCATTGGAGCTTCTCTCCTTCATTCATCAGAAGCAACTGGAGGAACTATACCCCAATCTCTGGGTTGCACTAAGAATTGCCTGCACTTTACCTGTGACAGTAGCATCAGCCGAGAGGAGTTTCTCTAAGATGAAGCTAATCAAGAACTACCTCAGATCATCAATGGGGCAGGATCGCCTCAGTGGCCTTGGCATCATAAGCATCAACCAGGACGTTGGCAGGAAGATTTCATATGATGATGTTATTGATGATTTCGCCCAGAAAAAATCTAGGAGGCCAAAATTTTGAAGATACACTCTTCTGTATAACTGTTAGCTATTACACGATTGTATCGTAGAGTTAGTAATTGTTTGGCAGTTGATAATTACATTATTTTTTTTATACATAGTTCTGTGTCATTTATTCTAAATAATGTATAAGCTAATTTTCAGGAATTTCATGAAGAGTATTTTTTCTGTTTGTCTTCTGAAAGTACATATTTGTTGTTTTGGACATAAATGTTTCATTAAAATTGTTTCATAATTGTTTTTTATTAACAGAGCCATTTTTTGTATGTGTGTGTGCTGAGGTGATGTAGTAAGGCGTGATTTGGTGGATGGAGGGGGTGGGGCCTCAAATGGGTATACTGCTTAGGGCCCCCTAATGGCTAGAAACAGCCCTGTCTATCGCTTACACATGCTTCATGCTTTATATCTTATTTAGTATGAAAAATATTAACGAATCAAATCGTTCAGATCTTTCATGAACACCCTGTATTTTCGTGTATGATTTCATAACACTGCCCTGCGCTGTATGAGTTGTTTAGAAAATTATAGTATTTTAGTAAAGCCCATGGTATGTGAGTTAAGATACAATGTATAATTTGTATCTGGCACGTCAAGATTGATAGGAATGTGACGTAATTTATTCTACCCAAACGCTTCTATTTCTTGACAAATGTACCTCTCTCATATGACTAAAAAGGCATCTATATTTCCAATTATGGTTGGTTTGCTCTGAGTTTCATATGCATAAGCATCTAATTTTATTTCAAAATTGAACTAATGTACATTTTCTTTGTTTCAGATTTGGATTAAATATGCCGAGAGTTTGTAATAATACACCTAATTCATTCTGTTATATATGCGGACGATTTACTACTTCTAAACAAAAGCAAGAAATCACCGTACAAATATGAAAACATTACCACGCCTACTTTGGCTGTTAGATCGGCAACCAGGACAAGGTTTGGGCTCCACATTATGTTTGTAAATTGTAGGTCATGTGTGGAATGTTTGCGTCAGTGGGCTTGTGGGAAGAAGGAAATGCCTTTCGGCATCGCCAAGATTTGGAGAGAAACGAGAAATCACTACGACGATTGCTACTTCTGCATGGCAAACGTGGCTGGATATAATAATGAAAATAAGAGGCGCATCACATATATGAGTATTCCATCAGCCATCCTCCCTGTGTCACATTGAAGTGAAATTCCTGTGCCGAAACCGCCTCTTGATCTTGAAAATTTTGATTCACATGTAGAACAACATCTCAATAACAGCAGAGTCATGTTCAAATGAACATGACGAAGAATATACTGTGGTAGAAAATCAGTCACCCAAATTAATAATCAGAGTGATCTCAATGACCTAGTAAGAGATTTAGCATTACCGAAAGATTCGGCAGAACTTTTGGGATTAAAGCTCAAAGAATGGAATCTACTCGGTACTTTGACAACATTCTACTGGTACAGACATCGTGAAAAAAATTTCGTCAATTTTTTCTCGACTGAAGGATCACTGGCATACTGCAATGATATAGTAGTCTGGTAAAGGCGATGGGCAAAGACTACCAACCGTATGACTGGCGCCTATTTATTGATTCCTCAAAGCGAAGTTTGAAAGCTGCCTTACTGCAATGGAAACAGAGTTGCCTCTCTGCTTATAGGGCATTCAGTTCATTTGAAAGAGATTCATGGAAATCTTTAATTTATTTTAAACAAGATGAACTATGAAGAACACAAATAGTTTGTTTGTGGTGATCTTAAGGTGATCGGTCTTCTTTTAGGGCAACAGGCTAGCTTTACAAAATACCCGTTTTTTATGTCTGTGGAATAGCAGAGACATGGAGGAACACTATGTGAGGAAAGAATGGCCTCAGAGAAAACAGATTACTCCAGGACAAGCAAACATCATTGCTAATCCACTGGTAGATTGTAACAAGATACTGTTACCTCCACTCTGCATAAAGCTTGGAGTAATGAAAAATTTCGTCAAAGGTCTCAACAAAGAAGGCTCTGGATACCAATTTTTATGTCAAAATTCCCTCAAATTAGTCATGCTAAGCTGAAGGAAGGAGTGTTCGTCGGTCCTCAAATAAAGCAACTCTTAAGCGATCCAGCATTTGAAGATGCATTGACAGTAGGGTTGCCCTCCCGGGAATCCCGGACAAAATCGCGAGCGGTTATTCCGGGATTTCATAACATTTCCCGGGAATTCCCGTACTATTTTTTTATTGCCAATGTCATTAAAAAGGTAAGAAAAACTGCCAAAATTTTTAGGAAATCGCCAACAAAAAATGAAATATTGCAAAAATATATTCGAGAAGAACATGGCCATGAATTACAGTTAATACTTTATATTCAGACAAGATGGAATAGTTTGGTTGAAATGCTAGAGAGATTTACGTCTCCTCAAGAGATGTATTGCAAAAGTGATGATGATAGATATAAAGGAACAACTTGATTTTTCAGAAAAAGAATTTAGTGCTATAAATGATGTCGTATCATCATTGAAACCACTTCAAATTGCAATTGAAAAATTAGGCCGAAGAGATGCTACATTGCTATCTGCAGAAGGCATATTTTCTCTTACCCTCCTGAGGAGCTATCCCATTTCGAATTAGGTCTAAATCAAACGAAAACACTATCATCTACATGCAATGAACCAACAGAATCACATTCTCTTTTGGAAAGAATGAATGCAGCTATAAACAAGGCTGCAGGAAGTAACTCACAAATTACTCACTATTACAATGTGAAAAACATTACAAAAGAACTCAACATTTTTGAAATTACTGGGGATCGAACAGAAAATCTAAATAAACTTTTCTTTGCTTTAAAAACTATTCCCCCTACTTCAGTAGAAGCAGAAAGAGCCTTTTCTGCTCTAGGACTCTTTGTTACCAAACTGAGATCGAGATTAAATGACGAAACCATCGACAACATTTGTTTCTTGAGGCAATATTATAAGTAGTTCTCTATTTTCTTTGTGAATTAAGTAAAAAAGTAATTTTTGTTAAATAAAAGAGATTAAAATTGGGTACTTGTGGGTTATCTGTCGCCACTTTTTAATTTTTTTTTATTTATTTATTTTTATATATTAAGAGAAGAGGATTCTTTATACTGTACGGCATTGACGATTGGTTAGGTTAAGTCGTGCTAGTTTGGTTAAATACCGTTTTATTTAACCAAACTAGCACGACTTAACCTAACCAATCGTCAATGCCGTACAGTATAAAGAATCCTCTTCTCTTAATATATAAAAATAAATAAATAAAAAAAATATTAAAGTAGCGACAGATAACCCACAAGTACCTAAAATTGTTTTTTTATGATTAAAAAGATTTTTTATAAGTAAAAGAGTTAATTTTAGTTTTTTGTTTTCTAGTAAAAGGAGCTAGCTACATAATTTTTTTTTTATCCTTAACTCTGGCTCAAATATTAATTCTTAGCAAGGTAAAAGAATACAATTAACAGTCAAATTTAATTTGGACTGAGACAATTTTCAATGCTTTCCCGGGAATTTCCCGGGATCCCGGGATTCGTCGATTACGCTCCCGCTTTCCCAGGATTGGAGAGAGCCGGGAAATCGGGCAACCCTAATTGACAGGTCATGAAAAAGATGCTTGGCTAGCTTTTAAGGCTGTTGTGAACAACTTCGTTGGTAACAGGAAATCTGATGACTACAAAGAAATAGTTAAAGACATGATCCGAAAATATCGTTTGCTGGGATGTAACATGAGTGTTAAAATACACTTCCTAGACTCTCATCTTGATTTTTTTTTCTGAAAACTTAGGCGCCGGAAGCGAGGAACAGGGACAAAGATTCTACCAGGCTATTTCAGAAATGAAATGGAGGTATCAGGGAAGATGAGATATTCGAATGATGGCAGACTATTGCTGGAGTCTAAAGAGATGTACCGAAATCAGTACACAAGAGAAAATCGACGAAAAGGAAGTTTCTTTAGCTACTAACTGCTCTAATAAATTCAATGCATTACTGTTGATGAATGGTTGGTTCAGTCATTCACAATTTTTATATATAAATATACTGTATTTTACTTAAATTATATATATATATAATAAACGAACACCAGAGAAAAAATAAATATCCTTCAAGGTTTAATAGTACCAACGTTTCGGAATGCACTAATTCCATCTTCAGGGCTAAAACAATAAAATACCAAATCACATACAAAATACAAATTGCGTAATAACAATTTAAAATAAAGTTAAAAATTATAAAAAGTAGCTAAGAAAATGTAAAACATTAAAACTAAAAGGTAAATAAATGTGAAGTTAAAAAGTTACAATTATATAAAGTAGCTAGGAAAAATATAAAAGCATTAAAACTGAAAGGTAAATAAATAAAATAAACTAGTACCTTAACCAAAACATAGCAGATCTACCGATAATTCATCAGAATTTAGGTCTGGTTTTAATTTATAAAGAAACAAAGATTCCATAATTTTGAGCTTAAGGTCAGAACTTCCAGCAGCAAGTACGGCGAAATTAGACTGTGAAATTGGGTGGTTATTGTTGTGCGAGTGGTTACGTATGAGAGAATCAGGTGGTTTGCCAAGAGGTAAATTTGTACGGACCGATTCACCGAGATGTTCGTAAATACGAGATTTTAAATGTCTTTTAGTTTTACCTATATATGACCCCATACAGTGGTCACACTTGTATTGGTAAACTATGGATGACTTAAGAAGTGTAGGAATAACATCCTTATATTTAAATAAACGTCTAAATCGATTTAGACGGGATGAATATAATTTTTATACATAGTTGTGGGTAGAATTCCTTGAGCAATTTTAAAAGTTTGTTTCTAATGTTAAAACTTGAGGTTCCCATATAAGGCAAAGTGAAATACAGGATATTTTTTGGGACTGTAATTAAGTCTCTAGTTGTGGGGTTTATTAGTCTATTTAAGGTTCTGCCTATTGTAGTATCCGCCAGTCTAGCAGGGAAATTATTCTTGGTAAGGAGTTTTCGGATGAAATCTAGTTCATCGTGTAGTTTAAAGTAATCTGAACAGATATTGAAAGCTCTGTTAGTCAGAGTTGAAATTAAATTTCGTTTGAAACCTAAAGGGATAAAGGAAGAAAAGTTCGTAGTAAGATTGGTGAATGTCGACTTTCGGTAAACGGAAGTTTCAAAAGAGGAATTAGTTTTTATCTTAATGTCCAAAAAGGACAGAGAGCTATTAGATTCAGCTTCTGAAGTAAATTCAATATTAGGGTGTTCCTGTTTATTATTAAATTGCGTTTTCCACGCCATCAATCAATAGCCGATATATATATATATATTTTTTTTATTTGGGTTGTTTAACCTCCTTCGCAACATCTAAGGTCATATGACGGAGGGGACCTACAGCTTTACGTGGGATCCGAACCACGGGTCGCTACATAATCTGGGCGCGGAGGACGGTTTCCCATCCAACTACTACCCAGACCCAATGTCGCTTAACTTCGCTGATCTCCGGGAAGCGGTGTTACGACATCGGCCACGACGTAGCCCATATATATATATATATATATATCGTAAAGAACGACGCTTTGTATAGGAGAATATTCCGCGCAAGATGAGAGCGAAAGAACGAAACAAATGAAAAAATGAGGTAACCACCCGAGAATCGAACCCGGGATCTTCCGATTGCCGGTCAGATATGATAACCATTACACAACGGGCCTCACTCAATCAAATGTCGTAATTCCTCTACATGCGCGCAGAAACCAATGCCCCAAAGGGGCACCTCCCGCATGCCGTAACATTATATACATTAAAACTGCAAACACGCAGTATAATTAACGTAAAGAACGACGCTTTGTATAGGAGAATATTCCGCGCAAGATGAGAGCGAAAGAACGAAACAAATGAAAAAATGAGGTAACCACCCGGGAATCGAACCCGGGATCTTCCGATTGCCGGTCAGATATGATAACCATTACACAACGGGCCTCACTCAATCAAATGTCGTAATTCCTCTACATGCGCGCAGAAACCAATGCCCCAATGGTTATCATATCTGACCGGCAATCGGAAGATCCCGGGTTCGATTCCCGGGTGGTTACCTCATTTTTTTCATTTGTTTCGTTCTTTCGCTCTCATCTTGCGCGGAATATTCTCCTATACAAAGCGTCGTTCTTTACGTTAATTATACTGCGTCTTTGCAGTTATAATGTATATATATATATGGGAATGAACTCAGAATGGTCCCCTGAGTTTTTTATGATACACACAGACCGTGCATGGAGCAAGGAACTCTTCTGGGAAAATTAAATCCACTATAGTCCGAATAAGTAATGGTAAATGACAAATACCATAGTTTTTCTTTTTCATGATGCTAGCCCGACGTGGGCAACGGGTCACTCGCAAAGAGGTCCCATAAATATAGCTTCCCTCACCACCTATCTGCAAAGCAGACAGGATCCAGCTTTGGGACATGGATCTAGGGTTTAAAGCAGCCTAGCCATGCTACATTTAGAACCTCAATATAAGCAAAAGACTCGCTGTCTTCACGTCAGATTGAATACATCAAAGAAAAAGGGGTAACTATTATATTTTAGCCAAAAACCAAAACTTAAACCTCAACTGGCAGAATTGAGCGTCCACTTTTCAAGGCACATAACATGTCCGTTTCAAGATGCACGGTCTGTGTGTATCATAAAAAACTCAGGGGACCATTCTGAGTTCATTCCCATCTTGAAACGGACATGTTATGTGTCTTGAAAAGTGGACGCTCAATTCTGCCAGTTGAGGTTTAAGTTTTGGTTTTTGGCTAAAATATAATAGTTACCCCTTTTTCTTTGATGTATTCAATCTGACGTGAAGACAGCGAGTCTTTTGCTTATATTGAGGTTCTAAATGTAGCATGGCTAGGCTGCTTTAAACCCTAGATCCATGTCCCAAAGCTGGATCCTGTCTGCTTTGCAGATAGGTGGTGAGGGAAGCTATATTTATGGGACCTCTTTGCGAGTGACCCGTTGCCCACGTCGGGCTAGCATCATGAAAAAGAAAAACTATGGTATTTGTCATTTACCATTACTTATTCGGACTATAGTGGATTTAATTTTCCCAGAAGAGTTCCTTGCTCCATGCACGGTCTGTGTGTATCATAAAAAACTCAGGGGACCATTCTGAGTTCATTCCCATATATATATATACATTATAACTGCAAAGACGCAGTATAATTAACGTAAAGAACGACGCTTTGTATAGGAGAATATTCCGCGCAAGATGAGAGCGAAAGAACGAAACAAATGAAAAAATGAGGTAACCACCCGGGAATCGAACCCGGGATCTTCCGATTGCCGGTCAGATATGATAACCATTACACAACGGGCCTCACTCAATCAAATGTCGTAATTCCTCTACATGCGCGCAGAAACCAATGCCCCAATGGTTATCATATCTGACCGGCAATCGGAAGATCCCGGGTTCGATTCCCGGGTGGTTACCTCATTTTTTCATTTGTTTCGTTCTTTCGCTCTCATCTTGCGCGGATTATTCTACTATACAAAGCGTCGTTCTTTACGTTAATTATACTGCGTCTTTGCAGTTATAATGTATATATATATATATATATATGAAAATTATTTCACGAAGGTAACACGTGAAAAATATTTATGATGAATAAAACCACGAAGGAAAGGAAACACAAAATGGTGCTCAAGCGCTTTCGTCTAATGACATCCTCAGGAACACTGAAGTACATAAAAAGGTTAAGCCTATATATAGGTTACAGAAAGAAAAAAAAAAGAAAAAATAAATAACATACATACACACACACACACATATATATATATATATATATATATATACATACATATCTATATATACAAATACATACATACATACATACATACATATATATACAATAAACAGAGAAGTAAAAATAATAAAAAATTAAAAATTAAAACCTTAAAGGATTAAGTGAGGCGTACAGATTTGTAAGGAAAAATATCGATTTTTAGCACAAGATCAAATGGATTATAAAAATACAAATTATACTGGAACTCTGCCGGGTTTTAACACAATGCTGCCTATGGTCAGGTTTCGATATAAAAAAAAAAAAAAAAAAAAATGCAAATTAAAAGTTAATCGATTTTTAGCACAAGATCAAATGGATTATAAAAATACAAATTTATACTGGAACTCTGTCCGGGTTTTAACACACTGCTGCCTATGGTCAGGTTTGATATATATAAAAAAATAAAATGCAAATTAAAAGTTAATAAAGTAGAAGACAAGTTTACCAAAGATTTAATGTTTTACCCTTCTTATTAAATCTGTTTTAAAGGAATTCAACATAACAGGATCGAGTTGAAAAAGACCTTTGCTTATGTTGAAGTTATTTGAAAGTTGGATAATGGCAGACTCAAGAATATTTCTATTAACAATGTTGCTTGAATGGAATAAAACTGAAGCATTATTCCAATCAATACAGTGGGCTAACTCTGACAAATGGACAAAAAGGGCACTGGACAACTGTCCTGTTCTAACGGAATATTGATGCTGTTTTATACGTGTGTGCAAATCCTTTCCCGTCTGACCTATGTAAAAGGAATCACATTGTTTACAACCAATTTTATAGATAATGCCTGAATTATTGGTAGGGCTATTTTTTACTATGATATTTTTCACAATATTGTTATATGAAAATACTACATTAATATCCAAAAGTTTAAGTACATTAGCAATGCCTAAAAAGCCCGGGAAAAATGGAAGTACTAAAATATTTTTTGACAAAGTACGAGTGTTAATATTGACACGATAGAAAGTTCGTTTTGCCTTGTTGAGACAAGATTCCATAAACGCAGATGGATAACACAAATCACTTCCAATACCGTTGATTTTTTCCAATTCGGCATCGATGTATTCCGGACTGGCGATCCTAAGGGCGCGGAGAAACATTGATGAAAATATGGCCTTCTTAGTGGGGGTATCATGTCCCGAGTAAAAGTGTACGTAGGACAAATTGTTTGTCGTTTTCCGATAGATACTAAACTTAAAACCTGGGCTTTCCCTATGTACACGCACATCCAAAAATGGGATTGAATTGTCTTGCTCAACTTCTAAAGTAAACTTAATGGAGGGGACTTGATCATTTAACTGAAGGAGGAAGCTATCCAGGTCACGATTCATGGGCCAGATACACAAAATATCGTCGACGTACCGCAACCAAGGGATGCCAACCCCCAGGATTCTCGGAATATAGGTAATTTCGAAAAACTCCATATAAATATTGGAGAGGAGGGGCGATAAGGGGTTGCCCATAGCCATCCCAAAAACTTGTTGATAATACTCGTTATTGAAAGTGAATTTACAGTCTTTGATGCAAAGCTTAATGAGTTCCAAAACAATGTGTGAAGGTAGTGGCAGGTCATACTTATGTAATTCTTGGGAGAGAAAGTCAAGCATATCGTCAATCGGCACTTTTGTAAACAATGAACAAACATCAAAACTAATCAATTTATCGTTAGTTTCAGTACGTGCATTATTCAATTTTTCCGTAAGATCCATGGAATTTTTTACATGTGAATCAGAGATAGTTCCGAGAATGGGGGACAAGACTTTGACAAGCCATTTGGAGAGTTTATAAGTAATAGAGCCCACCGAGCTAATAATAGGGCGCATAGGGTTACCAGGTTTGTGGGTTTTAATAAGACCGTAAAGGTAGGGCAGAGCAGGTGAAGTGGACATGAAAAGCGGAATTAAGTTCTTATGATCTTTGAGAAGGCGTTTCAAGCCACTATTAAATGATCATAAGAACTTAATTCCGCTTTTCATGTCCACTTCACCTGCTCTGCCCTACCTTTACGGTCTTATTAAAACCCACAAACCTGGTAACCCTATGCG
>JAJOZX010002529.1:0-35000 GCA_023014485.1 Bathynomus jamesi | reverse complement strand
TAACGATCTTTCCTCTCAACACTTCGATCTCTCTAGAAAGTTTAGCACAGCTGTTTTTCCGCTTACGCGTACCGCTTTCAATGATGTCCTTTGTTTCCTGAGAGAGTGGCAAATTTGGGCGCCCAGATTTGGTTGTATCCATTTCACACTCATCCAAAGATTTATTCCAATTTCTTTTGACGAAGTCCTCGCTTCTTCGCAACTTTTTGGCAACCCATGAACGTGTTATAAAGGTAGCTCCAGCATCACGAGCTTCCCGAAATGTTATTGCTCGTATGCGATCTATCACACGTTGCCTCTCCGAATCACCAATTAATTGAGAAGCCATTATATTATCACTTTATCAGCTAGAGTAATTTTAATACCTGCAATAAATAAAGAATTTTATATATTTTTATAATCACTAAAAACTATTTCGATATAAGTAAACATGTAAGCTGCAAATGGGAGGGCTAAGGTTTTTTGGAACCCCTTACTGTAACGACTTGCCTCTGCTCACTAAGGAAATTATATATCCATTTCCCTACTTTTCCTGTTATTCCCATATATTTCAATTTATGTATTATGGTTCCGTGGTCACACTTGTCGAACGCTTTAGCAAAGTCTGTGTATAGCACATCATAGTTTTCATTACTTTCAAGTGAATCAATAATGTTGTTGTAGTGTTCCATTAGTCGTGATAGGCATGATCTGCCTGACCGAAACCCGTGTTGGTTATCATTGAATTTTTTCTGAGTTTCCAAAAAGTCATAGATTTTCTGTCTAACTATTCTTTCAAATATTTTAGTGAGATGAGATGTAAGTGATACTGGCCTATAGTTTTTGGCCTCGGATCGATCTCCTTTATATATTGCGACTATGTTCGCGCTCTTCAGGATGCCCGGTATTTCTCCCGTGTCTAATGATCGTCTCCATATCCAGTATAGGGGCTCAGCGATTGCATTCTTGCAGTTTTTGATCAGTGTGGTGGCATTCCATTTATCCGGTCCTGCCGCTGAGCGTGTTTTTAGTTTCCCTATGACTTGTGTAATATCATCCGTCGTAAAGTCGAAATCCGTTATACTTTCCCCTTGTGGTTCTTCTTCAAAGAACGCGTTTCTATCGCATATCAACTTGTCAGTTTTTGGGATACTGAAAGACGATTCATACTGAGCTCTTAATATTTCAAATACTTCTGTTAGATCATCAGATAAATCACTGTTCTCATTTTTTAAAGGTCCGATAGTTGCTTGGTTTTCGACTTTCTTTTTGCGAAATTATAGAAGTACTTTAAGTTAGCCTTTATCGCTTCTATAGCGTCATCTTCTTTTTCTGTGTGCTTCTCGATTAGTTCCTGTATGACGACATCGATACTTTGTAGTTTATCATTTAATAGTTTTCTGATGTTGTTATCTTTACAATTACTTAATTTTGCAGTCACTCTTTTTCTCTTTCGGAACAATGCCCTTTTTTGTCTTTCGAACCTGCTTCTCTTTCCTCTTTGTTGTATTTTTGGGACATGTTTTTCCACAATTTCTAACGTCTTCTCCTCTAACGTCATTAGCATCTCTTCCGTTGTCTTAGCCTCGAAAATGGTTTGCTGGATGTCACATCTTCCCAGTTTATAGCTTTGGAGTGAAAATTAAAAATTTCGAATTTGCTTCTTTCTGTTGTGCGTGTTCTTTCCTTTCCTGTTGCTTTTATATTAGTTATTTCAATGATGTTGTAGTCTGATATCATAGTTGGGGATATTTCTACATTATCAATTAGATTACTGTTGTTTGTGAATACCAAATCTAGGCAGTTGTTTTTTCTTGTGTTGTCTGTTATTTCTTGCGTTAACATAAATTCATCAGCTAAAGCTAGTAGCTTTATATATATATATTTTTTTTTTTTTTTTTTTTTAAAGTTCGGGAAGAACCGATTCGCCTCTATTTAAAAGGGCATATCTCGGCGGAAAAACAGAAAAAGTGAGAGGAAAGACAGAGGAAAAAGTAAGGGTGGAAGGGACAGTCGAAGTGGAAAAAGACCAAGGATGACAAGGACTGCAGGGTCGAGCCTCATCATCCTTGGGTGCTAGGGCCGGGAGGGCGCACGTGAAACCTCCAGGAACAAGCATGTACAAATGAGCACAAAGAGCACTCAAGAGCACGAGCTTAGAACCCCCTTGCGGGGATATATATATATATATATATATATATTAGTGTATATATGTAGTAATAATGTGAGTATGTGTGTGTGTATAATATGTATTTCTGGGCATGCATTACTACTGTAAAATGTTTGAATTGAATTACATATGCCATATTATTCGTCTGTTCTCTTATCCAGTTGTAACATTTTCTTATCTATACGTTACGTGTGATTGTGGAATATGTAGATGTGATAGGAAAAAACTAAATATACAGCTGAAAAGAGCACGCCTTTACAGTATTGCCTAGAATCACCCATTTTCATTGAAACAACTTGTAAAAATTTGAATTTTCAAGCAGGTGTAATTATTAGTAGATATGAAACTTTATATCTACAGCAACAGCTGCAACACAAAGTGACAAAAACAGTTACAGTTACACAGACCAGGTTATTTAATGAAAACAGTACAAACTGCAGTATGTCTGTATGCACACAACCTTAATGTTAACAAAAATTTAAAGCTACAAAGTTTGTCACTTTCGATGCGCATAAGGCTTCGGGCAGATAACCTTTTCTTGCAGCATTGTTGTCCGCAGTTCATTCTTCAATCTTCATGTGTTGCAGTTGCGAAATAACGCAAGTACGCACCATATTTACCAAGCAAAAATTTTCAGGCGGCTACAAGCAAAGTTAACCTAGGCTACGTTAACTTTGCTTGTAGCAGCCTGAAAAATTTGCCCAGCCAGATGGCCAGCCCAAATTTGTGAAAAATAGTTTTTCTATACAATCTGGTCATATTATTATAGCCTAATTAACTAATTATAATTGACTAGCCCAAGAGAAAAGATTTTCAGAGTAGGCCTAGTTTTTGTACCAAGCATAGGTATAAGTTATGTTAACTACTTTATTTAATAAAAACTTATCATTTAAATCTATTTCATTTCCTAGTTAAATCTGTACAATACCTCAAGTGAATGTAGGTGAAGTAAATTTATATTAATACCTAGATAAAATTTAAATTTATTAAAAATAAGTATTTTGTGTTGTAGATCACATAATATTAACCGACTAATTTTGGTTAGGCACTGCCTAAAGTGCCTTAATGGTAGCGCTGCCTCTGTTATTACGCATTAGTTAGTGGCTCTTATTACAAGAACCACTAACGAAACTGAAATGGAGTCAGTTTTTCCGTTTCTTAGAGGCCCCTCACATTGTGAGGCCCTAAGCTGTAGCTGAGTTAGCTTGTGCTTTAATTCGACACTGTCTCGAACCCGTGTTAGGTGGTTACTAGACTAGAACTCTGCCCATCCTGAGAACCAAACAATTTTCTTTCATATTTTAATGTCTTAATTCTGTTTTATAACAACCCATAATACCCTGTTCATGATGGTCTTGGAAAAAGGAACAGAAATTCCAAAAATTTTGTTCATAAAATTTATCTTCCTTCACAAACGGAAAAGAATGCGATTCCCTGTTCCCTGTGCGATGACTTCACACTAATGTTGCCAAATTTAGAAGAATGCTCAAGTCACAGTAATTTTAGTAATTAATGTCACAGGATTTAAATTTTCTTTGAGAGAAAATAATTTTATTTCCATGTGTAAGAGCAAAAAAGTCCAAATTAACAGTCTTTTCATGTTCATACAAATTTCATGCTTTTATGAAATGCAGAAAATCCAGTCGGGTTATGAATTTGCTGCAAAATAGAAGTCAACATCTTCCTTCCTTGACTAATCAATTTTAAAATTAGAAAGAGCCGTGTTGAGCAGAAAACTGAGATTTGTTTATAAAAAACCTCTGAACAGGTAGCTAGAACAACGTGAAAAAAGTGTTAGCAGCTGACGAGGAAGCTTCTAAACAGTGGCTGCATCCTCCAGCGCGGGACACGTCAACGCGAAGAGGCGACGTCAAACCAAAATATCAACGCGCTGGTGGCCAAACTTCCTCAAATCTCCGTGCAGCGGGCTGTCTACGGTTGGCCAGACTGGCAATCGACGGCCTGTTGCGTGGCACGGTCAGAGTGCCGATCGGCTCCCGGGGCCGGACCTATTCTCAGCGTATTATTTTTTCAATTACAGGGAGCAATTGCGTGCTCCCCGAACTACTCTTACTCTCTGGCGACATTAAGACTAATCCAGGCCCCACTACAACTTACACATGTCACCATACACAAAGACATAGACACAATAGCACCATGAGACACATACAGAAGTATAATATTAACATATTACAGTACAACGTAGATGGCCTCACAAACAAAATCATGCAGCTTAGGGAATTCGTACACAAACAAAACATTCACATAGCACTTATACAAGAAACAAAACTAAAACGCACACACAAAACACCCACCATCCCTGACTTCACGGCGATCCGTCAAGATCGTACTGGGGGTAACGGAGGTGGACTCATCACTTACATACGTAAAAGCATTAGCTACACTGATGCTACCCAAAACATTACAAACACAATCCAAGCAGATAACACGATAGAAATACAGGCAGTTAACATTAAAACACGCGCAAAACACAACACCACACTATTCAACATTTACATCCCGCCAGATAGTTCACCTCAAGTGCCAGCCAATTACAATCCACAGTTAGACAATCTTGCCTCTCTCACTAATGTCATCTTAGGAGGAGACTTCAACGCCAAAGACACTAGTTGGTACCTGCACAACCAAAACAACACCAGAGGCGCCAACATAGCCACCCAACTAAACAGCCTCTTCATTCTTAACAATACAGAACAACATACACACATACCACATCAAGCAGGATACTCAAACTCCTCCCCAGACATAACGTTCTGTTCCCCCTCACTAGCAACACATACACAATGGAGAACAGAAAAACAACTGTCATCAGACCACCTGCCCATCATCATTACAACACATTCTACACTCTGCCCCAACAGCCTTAGGCACACTTACAGAAATTACAAGAAAGCTGATTGGGAACAGTTCAAAATACAGACTGAGGAACAATTCACCACATTAAACAGCACACCCATCATAAACATCAATACAACACTCAAGACATTTAATCAGATTATCAATAATGCAAACAAATACATACTTAAGGGCAACATTAGGAAATACAACCCAAATTACACTAGAGAAATAGCCCACCTCATAAGGCAACGTAACAACCTCAAATATAACACACAAACACCACACACAGAAGCCATAAAACAGCAGATACAACAGCTCAACACAGAAATAAACAACAAACTCAAAGAAAAACAAACAGAAACATTCAGGGAATTCATAACAACACTAAACCACTCCACAGATACATCCAGGCTATACAAGACTATAAACAGCATTACCCTCTCTAACAGCGGCATTCACACCTCACACGCGGCTATCTGTCGCAGCCAAAATAATATCCCAACATACACACAACAAGCTAACATTCTAGTTAATCACTACGCAAAGATAAGTCACTTAAACAGAGACAACAACCAGAAACACGCAGACAGACAAACAGCCAGACACAAGAAAACCTACAGGCTCGACACGACCATTACACCCTTCAATACAGACCAGACCACCAAGATCATCAAAAACATTAAGAATTCGAAGGCTACTGGACCAGACAACATATCTAACATACACCTTAAACACTTGGGCCCACAAGGAATACTAGCTCTCACAAATATCAGCACATATTCATACCAACACTGTATTATTCCTGACATATGGAAACAAGGTAAAATTATTACACTACTCAAACCAAACAAAAATCCAACAGAACCAGCTTCCTATAGACCCATTACTTTACTATGCACACCTTCCAAAGTAACAGAAAGACTAATCTTACAAATCACCAACCCACACATTCCACTATCGCCTACTCAACATGGATTCAGACCTCACCACTCAACCACGACATTACTCACTAACCTCACGCAGCACATCATGGATGGCATCAACTCCAGACGACCAGCTCAACGTACACTATTAGCAACAATAGACATTAGTAAAGCATTTGATGCTATCCAACGCTTCCCTCTCATAAACAAAATACTCAACACAAACATGCACAATAACACCAAAAGGTGGCTGAGCAACTATCTCTCAGGAAGATACTCACATGTCACATTTAATGGCAAGTCATCCAAAAACAAGCTTTTTCCGAACGGGGTCCCTCAAGGCTCTGTTCTCTCACCAACACTCTTCAACTTATACATGCATGACATTCCAACACCCATAGATAACATGCTTACCTTATCATCATATGCAGATGATATCACTCTAACATCCACCCACAACAACATCGACACCGCTACAAATAACTTACAAACATACATAAACAGTATACAAGACTGGCTCACACACAATAGACTCAAAGTAGCGCCCACAAAATCAACCATCACCTTGCTTACAAGCAACACAAAAGAACACCAGGTAATTCCACAGCTTACACTAAACAACATCAACATTCCACACACTCACAGAACCAAAATACTTGGTGTCACATACAACACATCATTATCTTTTGCAAACCACATTCGGGACATTAAAACCAAATGTACGTCAAGACTTAACACACTTAGGGTATTAACAGGCACAAACTTTGGACACCAGCAGGAAACAACATCACTCATATACAAACAATATATTCGCTCAGTTATGGACTATGCTATCCCATGCTGGGCACCCATTATCTCAAACACACACATAAACACCTTACAAACAATACAAAACAACGCACTTCGTATCATTACAGGATGCACTCAAACAACACCAATAGAACACCTGCACACAGAAACAAAAATACTAAAAGTTAGGGAACATTTAGACATGAGGGGAACACAATTCATGGCAGCAGCGACAACTAACCCACAACACCCTTGCCATTACATGTACAATCATGCACCAACACCTCGCACCATTAAGGTAACACCAGAGAGACATTATAACCAAATACTCCATTCCATACCACGCCCCACAGACATCACACAGTACAGAAAACACATACACACACACCTAACCCACAAATCACTGACACGACTCGGTCCGAATGCGGTCCTAGGTGCGAAGCCGCCACCCATTAACAGGTCAGAGATCAGCCTGAGCAGATCGGATCGAGTTAACTTAGCACGATTCCGATGTGGACATCACCCCAACTTACGGACATATAAACACAGACTAGACAACTCCATAGACGACACCTGCCACCTGTGCCAGGACACACCACAAACAATTGAACACATTATGACAGACTGTACCGCTCTAGCACAACAACGAACACAGCACAACATCACTAGTGCGCTGAACCTCTGGTCCACTCCGGAGAGGGCGATCGGTTACCTGCGTGCCGCCGGCTTGCTCGATCAGGGTGGGCTGATCGGCTAAACAACAACAACAACAACAACCATCAAATGGCAGTGGGCCAAAATTTGTGAAGCCACATTTAAAATCAAATTGCCTTTGGTTTAAAAATTGATCTTTGAAGTCGTTTATATAAAGTTATTTACATGTTATAACGAGAGCGTGGACTGAATAGAGATAGATAGGCTTTGGTAGCAGATGGTGTGTTGAAAATTCGTTTAGGACAGGAATGTGTAAATCGTGTTTCGAATTTAAATTTTAATTCTAACATTTTTGATTTTGACAGTAAAATTATTTTAAAAGAATTAAATTTTTTTTCATTCAGTTCAAGTCTATTCATGATGGAATTAACCTTGCTAATAAGACCACGTGGTGGTAGGATGCAATAATGCTGACAACACTAAATAAGGGACTGAGTAATTGACCCTTCAATCATAGAGCTGCAGCTCCACCGTTCCTACAGTGGCTGGATATAGCGGTCTCTCTAGAAGATATCGAGTCCACCAGGAAGCCCCCAAAAAGATAGATTTAAAATATATCTTTTAAATCACTCAGCTGCCGCTGTAGGAGCGATGGGGCCACATCCAAAGGTTTGAGGGTCCAATCCCTCATGTCAACATTGTCAATTCTATTATAAAACTATGTCATTATTTTCCAACCTGAAAATATGACACCATAAGTTATTGTACATCGTGATATCATCAAAATTAACTTGATGTCATGAATAAATACTGCGCATTACATCCTGCGACAAGTCTACCAGCACCAGAATACTTGTAACCCAATTTATTGTACAATTCCTCACCTGAAGGATTCAACTTTTTTCTTTAATTCTTCAAGTTCCTTTTGAATATCTTCAGTACTCTTTGCTTTTGATTTCGGCAGCTCATTTTTATCTGCAAAAACTAAATTTTTTGAGACATTTTGGATTTGTATCTTCAATTTTTGTTCACTGTTCTTTATCATCTCCTTCATTTCTTCTTTGAAGTCTCTCAACTTCTCACTAACATTCACTGACGATTTGTTGTCCACACTCATGCCACCCACGACTCCTAAAAGAGAAAATTATATAAATAAGCACTAACAGAGTAACGCATTGGCTTTGGTAGTATATACGAGTATACTATAGGGCTACGTCGTGGCCACGTCGCAGCACCGATTCCCGTTAGATCAGTGAGGTTAAGCGATGTAGGATCTGTTCAGTAGTTGGATGGGTGATCGTCCGTTGTGTTCACATCATGTAGCCCCGTAGATTGTTCGGATTCCATGTAAAGCTGTAGGTCCCCTCTGTCACATGATGTTTATTGTTATGAAGGAGGTTACACAATCCCAAACATTATTACTGTAGTACTGTATGCTTTAACAATGTTTCTTCATATGTATAAACAGTGATTCACGCAGCTCTTCCATTATTAATATTAATGCCGGATATATACAGGGTGTTTCATAACATGTGGGACGCACTTTCAGGATGGATTCAGGACCTGAAAACAATGAAAAAAGATTATATAAACATATGCCCGAAATCGCTTTGTTTCCAAGTTACAGCCAGTTTTGTGTTCCAGCAATTCTTTCCGCAAACTGTTTACAAACACTGCTTGCCGACAATGTTTGCGAATGTGTACGGGACTTATTTCATGTATGGCCTTGCAGATTGTAATATTTCGTACACTCTATGACATGTTTCAGTATCGTTGAGTGTAGAGCCATCAGTCAGTCAGAGGTGCATCGCAGTGTTTCACTGTTCGTATTCGTAACTTCATACCGCGAATAAGTGCAGTCCAGTGAAAAAAAATTTAAAAGTTTTTGTGCTATTCAGTGATAGTGTGCATTTGAAGTGAGAATGGAGGCTTATTCGAACAGAGAAATGGCAGACATGCATCTCATGTATGGACTTGCCGAGTGTAATGCGGCCGCAGCAAGACGTCTGTATGCGGAAAGGTTTCCAAATCGCCGTCTGCCAGATAAAAAGACCTTTCAGAGAATAAACGAGCATCTTGGTGATACAGGATCATTCAACAAGCGAGTTTCAGATGGTGGTAGACCAATCAGCGCTAGAACTGTTGAGTTGGAGGAGCGGGTCCTGAATCGCGTGGAGGAACATCCTGGTGTCAGCACCCGAAGGATAGCAGCAGCAGAGGGTGTAAGATACACAACTGTGTGGAGAATTTTACGGGAACAACAGCTTTACCCATATCACATTCAGAGTGTACAAGGCCTTACTCAAGCTGATTTCCCACCACGAGAGGCTTTTTGTACTTGGTTCCTTCAACAGTGTGCTCGCGATCCTCTTTTTCTATCCTCCGTGTTGTTTTCTGATGAGGATGCCTTCACAAGAAATGGCGTGATCAATTTTCACAACACTCATCACTGGGCCAAAGAGAATCCGCATGCCATCATCCAGTCAAGGCACCAACAACAATTTAGTATCAATGTATGGCAGGACTTATTGCCGACAACTTACTGGGTCCTTTTGTTTTGCCTAGAAGATTAACAGGAGAATCGTATTCCAATTTTTTAAGAAATGATTTAAGCGATTTACTAGATGAAGTTCCTCTTGATGTCCGTCGTCGTATGTAGTTTATGCATGACGGCGCTCCGCCTCATTTTAGTCGAGTAGCCAGAGACTATTTGGATGACCATTTCCCTGATAAATGGATAGGCCGTGGAGGACCCATTGCGTGGCCTGCTCGCTCCTCGGACCTGAATCCACTCGATTTTTACCTGTGAGGTCATCTGAAATCCATCGTTTACGTGACACCCATTGACAACGTTGAAATGCTTCGCCAACGTGTAGAACAAGGATGACAGAAAATCCGAGCAATACCTGGAATGTTTGAACGCGTCAGGCAGTCTATGAGGAGGCGTGTTGAGGCGTGTATTCAAGCGCAAGGCGGTCATTTTGAGCACTTCCTTTAAAGGTAAGGCGAATACTTATTGGAACACATAACGGGCTGTAACTCGGAATCAAAGCGATTTCGGGCATATGTTTATATAAACTTTTTTCATTGTTTTCAGGTCCTGAATCCATCCTGAAAGTGCGTCCCACATGTTATGAAACATTCTGTATATCCGGCATCAAATAACATGTTAACTATGATTTAAATTGGCATTAAAGTTGATTTTCAAATAATTTGACGTTGATTTTGACAGTACAATAATTATCTTTTAGGCCTTTTTAAGCAAATATAGTTAATGATGGTAACTTTCAGACCCATGTGGCCAGGTCTCTTCCCACTTAAGGTCGTTTCCATTTCATTCTTCTTCCAAGAATGAAAAATCCGCAAGTAAGAATTTAAAAGGAGACAATTCTCACATTGATCCATTCCTATTCCCACCGTACAATTTCTTCTTTAAGTTAGACTGTTAGAGTTTTCATAGAAAATACTCATCTGTCACGCAACTGAGGGCATCATCATCTTTGATAAACACGAGTCTTTTGAAGAATATATAAATGAAACTGGTAGAAAGGTGAAAGGCACCTTAATGCAAGGGTATAACAAAATTCGTTACCGGTTTTGGGGGGATTTTTCTGTAGTCTGACAGATGACATCAACATAGCAATTTTGGATAAGTTGAACTCGGACGATGTTCATGTCAGGAAACCCATCCAATTTAACTCCGCGAAAATCTGGATGCAATTGTCGAAGAGCGAGCTGAAGCACAGTAGCTCTCTGCAATATTCAAAGAGGCCAAGACCGAAATTCAAGAGAAACGTTGATCAGAGTGCTCAAAATTGCTTTGCAAAGTGTCGAGATAAAAAAAAAAAAAAAAAAAAAAAAAGGAGTTGGTTGATCGACTCGTGCGGTTCCTTTCAAAATTGTGTTAAATTGATGTAAACGAAAGAATATTGGTCGCCACTGAGGTTTGTCACGTTTTTAAGCTGATCGAAATCATAAAAACTGACTGTAAATAGTCTGGTAATGAGTCACATACCCTAATGTCCTTTCACTTGGAGTAAATGTTCCTCACCTTTGCTAAAATAGGTTCAAAACGAACAAAATTTTGCAGACAAAGTGGCATGTGGATATAGAAAGAAAAACGACCATGCAGTACCTTTTAGAGCTAAGTTAGGTTGGCTAAATATAAACTTGAAACTGCATTTTGATAACTGTACATTTGCAAACAGAGTTATACACAACTATACCTTCCTTACTAAGTGCTACAATTTCCTTCAAACCATCAACGTCATCCTGATACGAGTCTCAAAAATAATGACGACCTGAAAACAAACATGAGACGGTCCCATGCTGGTAGAATGGCAGTGTCACGAGTTGCTCCTTCCCTATGGAATAACTTTCCTGTTCTAATCAAACGGACATCATTCCACTCCAGTTTCAAATTTCACTAAAATAGACATCGTGATAATCTTAGTTTCGCATCATGTGCAGAAATAAGGTACCTTAATATTAGAACGTGCAGTATTCAGTACTTTCAATGTTACAGCTTCGCCTATCGTGTAACCAGTTCAGTGATGCGTTGTAGTTTTAAATTCTGTATGCATTGGCGGATCTAGTCTCCACGCTTCAGGGGGGGGGAGGGGGCAAATCTAACGTAACCCAAACTAACCTTATATATGTATACTGTGTGTGTATATATATATATATATATATATACGTATGGAGGTCCGGTGCTAGTGTCTCCTAGCAACTGATACAATGAGCAAACCAAGAAAGCAACTCGCTCCTCCACCAAGCCAGACCTAGAGGCGGGGCCACCAGCTTGACCTCTGTGTGAAGAGAGACCAACGCACGAAACAACATAAGGTTCATAAGGTAAGGTAAGGTGTGTGTGTATATGTATATATATATATATATATCCCCCATGTGTCCCTACTTCTAAGTAAATGTTCTAAGCTAAAAAAGGAATCTATACACAGACAAACGCAATAAGTACGTAAAACGTAGTTTATTAACCTTAATTAAACAAAATGTTTAGCGTAATCGCTATTTTTCTAACACAATATTCAACCTTACACAAATGTTTGACATAATCTTTGGAAATAGCTCAGCTGGGATGTTGTTGATTATCTCAGACTGATCTTTAGGTCTTCAAGTGTCTTAGAATTAGTAGAATAGATCTTGTCTTTTGTATATTATGGTGTTCCAAAGGCAATGTTTAAAATGAATTCAGCTGTTTCCTCTTCCTTTACCATCAAAACAACTTTTCAGCATCAAAGAAATGCGATGCAGTGCATGCATGCATGCATACATCCCAAATTCGAGGGCCTCAGCAAAATCTTTTTATTTACCTTCCTATCGTTTCCCAATCCTTAGCACAGGGCTCATTGTTACTGTGCGCAGCGTCCCGTCGGCATCAGCGCACGCCACAGGGCCGTTTCCTGGCATAAGCAGACTAAGCGGCCGCTTAGGGCCCCGCTGCTACTAGGGGGCCCCTAGACAGGCTCCCAGGTCATAGCTCAGTGGGCAAGAATAGGAATATAGCTGAAGTTATTATTAATATTATTGTTATTATTATTATTATCCTTATTATTATTATTATTATTATTATTATTATTATCCTTATTATTATTATTATTTTATTATTATTATTGTCGTATTAATTAAAGTTTTTGTATGAGATAAATGTGCTAAAACGGAGACAAACGAAACGTTTTGGTCGTTATGTGTAAATAACTATTGTGAGATCTTATTTCTATATTATTTAACTTTATTCTTACTATATGCTTATACTTTCCTAAATGCTTAATTTTTCTAGTATTGTCAAACATTATTTCACTAATTTACTAATTATTAAGAGATTTTGTAACACTTTAAAACCTAGGATTACACTGGGTGACAAAATTTGAAATTTTTTCTCTTTATTGTGATTTTTCTGTCGTTTCTTAATGATTTCTGGGCGCTGATTCCAAAAATGATATTGGTTTTGCTCTATCATCAACCGTTTCAAAAATATAGGTTATCACACTTTTCATATGGCAAAGTATATAAAGAAGGCTAACATAAATATTTTCTGAAAATAAAAACACTATTGGAAATTAATGTTTATTGAGCCAAAATTGTTTGACAAACCCAAAATGGTGCAAAGGATATAAAATATATCATGAGGAGAACCGATAAAAGAATAACGAGCCTCGTTATACAGTGTGCGTTCCTTAAAAATGCACTGAAGAACGCGACTCCCGCATATGAACATTCTTATCCTTTCTGATCAGCGACCATACGTAGTCTCTCATCATGGAAGCATCCCAATGGCCCTGGTACCTTTTCTCCATCGTTTGAATATCTTGATGGAATCTTTCGCCATGTTCTTCACTCACATCACCCAGGTTATCACGAAAAAAGTCTAGATGTGAATGCAGATAGTGTAATTTTAAAGACATACGGCACCCCATTTTGCCATAGCACTTAATCAAGTTTGACACTAACTTCTTATAGTTTGGTGCTTTATGGTTGCCTAAAAATCCACGAACCACATCACGGAAAGCACACCAAGCCTCTTTTTCGATCGGAGTCATCTTGGCTTCAAGGTTCTTTGAATTCAACAGCGCCTTGACTTGTGGTCCTACAAAGATGTCAGCCTTGACTTTGGCCTCAGAGAGTTTAGGGAACATGACCCGAATCTGTTAGAAAACTTCCCCTCCAAAATCTAACGCAGTTACAAACTGCTTAATTAGACCCAACTTAATATGGAGAGGTGGTAGCAGAACTATATCAGGCTTCACAAGAGGTTCCCTGAGTACATTGTACTTTCCTGGTTGCAGTCCTTCACGTGGAGGCCACTGAACTGTTTTATAGTGCTCAGTTGAAGCTCTACTATCCCACAGGCAAAGAAAACATGAATATTTAGTAAACCCTCCTTGTAAACCTAACAGGAAACCAATCATTTTGAAATCACCACACACATCCCAGTTATATTGTTCATACCCGATTTGAGTGAGCAGTTGTTTGACATTTTCATAGTCCTCTTTCATTTGAACAGAATGTGCAACTGGTATAGATGGATATTTGTTTCCATTGTGGAGTAGAACAGCTTTTAAACTCCGAGTTGAACTGTCAATAAACAGGCGCCACTCTGAGGGTATATGTGTTAACCCAATAGCTGTGAATAGACCATTAACCTCGCTGCAATAACAGAGAGAGCCATTGACATCGTAGAACCTTGCAAACTCTTCAGGCCGCTTTCGGTATACAGTGCTCTTGCAGTCTTCTCCAAGCAAATTCCACTCTTTGAGTCTGGAAGTCAGAAGCTCAGACCTTGATTTCGTCAGACCCAAACCTCTAATTAAGTCGTCCAATTCCCTCTGATTTGGAAAGTGAGGGTTTGTACTGAAAGTTACTGTATATTCTTCATCATAACTGTCCTCACCAGCCGACATCTCAGATGAGCTAGCTGCATCCTCATTTTCAACCTGCAAAGCAAAGAAACAAAATATAGGCATAGCTATATATGTAGAAGAGCATCAGCACTAAGAAAAATCGACACATAATGACCCACAGTCTGTAAATACAGAATGTAAAGTAATGGATAGATACCTGTTCTGGTGGACGTGGTATTGGAAGACCTTCGCCATGTGGTACAGGAGCTATGGACGACGCTATGCTTGGATACTGAAGAGTCTGCCTTCCTCTAACTTTCCTGTACTTAGAAACATCTACCATGCAGTAGTAGCAATCGTCGTGGTGGCTCTTTGGTTCTCTCCATATTCTGGGTACCGCAAAAGGCATTGCCTTGCGTACTCCCCGCAGCCACCCTTCAAGTGTGGAGCGGCAGCTTCCACAGATCACATGGGGTGCCCAGGGCTTATCTTGGTCACCCATAGGCATACCAAAATAGAGCCGATACGCGATCCAGAACTTGGTGCCTTTCACAATCTTGTGCGATACTTGCTTGGGGCCTATGTAATACCCACAAACGTAGCAGAATATATCCGGCGAGTGTTTACAAGCTCTAGTTGCCATTCTCTTTACCAAACTGTACTACATTAATCATAACCTGCAGATATAGAGAGAAGAGTTATTAAATCTGCACAAGATTACAGATTCCAGAAAAAAGATGTATTCACAACACTGAAATAATGTTCGCAATAAAAAAGGATCGATAACACTCAAATCGTCAGCACAGAGAAGCACAGAAACACAGTACCTCAGTGCTGGTAACCATCAGACAAACAACCTGCTTTCTTTGTGTGCTCACACTTACTGACTTCTCAGACTCTGCGCTCTTCTTTATATATCACAGTGGAAGTTTCGGGCAATTTCTAGAGCAAGAAACTGTCAACGAACATCCGGATTGTTCTCAACAATTCCTGATTATTCTGATATTGCTGCGCCCATAATAACATTATACTGGTATAACACGAAAAAATGGATTATCTCTGAAACCATTGATGATACACACAAACCAAGGCCAGATTTGGACTCAGCGCCCACAAATGAATATAAAAACATAAAAAATTCTGTATAAACAGAATCAGTGTTACACAGTGTTATTTTCGTTATGTTTTCAAGTTTATTAATTCTTTTCTCATCTTTTTCAGATAATGTGAATTTTGTTGGTTAAAACCTAAATGGTCTGATTATTTGAATGTATTTGATTAACGTTACAATTATAACAATTATTATTATTATTATTATCATCATCATCATTATTATCATGATTATTATTATTTAGCAGATTAGTTGTGGTTAACTAGATGTGACTTCGTGCATCTTGGAAAATGAAACGACATTATCCATCAGGAGCTGAAAAACGGAAAAAGAAGAAAATAGAAGAGGAGAAACTTTCCAGTCGCACAGGTGAGATGTGCCACTTGTATATTTTTATGATTACAGTTCAGGCAACTAGGTTAGGTAGACCATCAAGCTAGGCAAGTGCTCAGGAATCGTGTAGAGTAAGCTAGTCTCTGTAATATTTATAATATTTCAAAATGTGAAATTTAATGGATCACATCACCTCAAATTCTGTTCACACAGATCAATTATCAAACAAGATAAGAGAGAGTATTTTAGCAAAAATTAACAGAATATGTAATGTGTTCTTCTCAGGAGCACTACTGAAATATTTGGAAAAGCCAGCCTCAGCAAAGCCTGATGAGCATCATGAGCCAACAGCAGGACCATCCTCTATGCAACCTCAAACACCAGTAGAAGTAGAGCCTGATGAACCAACAAGTGGCCCATCTTCTGTTCAGCTTCAACGTACTGAGCAACGTACTGAGCAACAAGAACCAAGATCTGCTCCACCGCTTGATCCGTATGACTGGCCAGTTGTCCTGTCAGATGCCTTGAAGACAGATCTGGTGTCTCGAGGACCATTTCAAATCAGTCCAGATTTCACATTCCCTAAAAGAGAGGACGGTAGAAGCGTTCATCACCATTACATGTACAGAACATTAATTAATGGGGAAAAAATAAAGCGAAGCTGGCTGATGTACTCTAGAAGGAATGATGCTCTTTATTGCTTCTGCTGCAAGTTGTTTTCAAGGAAGTCGTACAAACTAATTTCGGATAGACTTTTAGACTGGATAAACGTTGGTTCGCTTCTGAAAGGCCATGAAAATAGTTCAGAACATGCAGATAACATGGCAACATGGAAGGATCTGGAACTGCGGCTAAAAACTGGGAGGACCATTGACCAAACTGAAATGTCATCAATGGAGGTAGAGCGAAGACGCTGGCGAGATGTTTTCACACGTCTTGTAAGTATAATCCAATCATTGGCAGAGAGAAACCTTGCTTTCAGGGGGTCTTCCTCTACATTGTACAATCGAGACAGTGGCAACTTCTTGAAGGAGGTTGAGCTGGTTGCCAAATTTGATTCAGTGATGAAACAACACATCAGCAGAGTCGAAAGTGGCCAATATAGTCATTCAAGTTACCTAGGAAACATCATTCAAAATGAGCTCATTGGGTCCATTAGTGGGAAGATCTTGGATGCCATTGTTGCAGAAATAAAACAAGCTAAATGTTACTTACTCATTTTAGACTGCACTCCAGACATAAGCCACCAAGAACAGATGTCGATTATTATCAGAACTGTTAAAACGGGTGAAGTACCAGAAATAAAAGAATACTTCTTGGGCTTTCTTGAGGCTTCAGAAAGTACAGGCCTGGGTTTATCAGTTCTGATTCTGAAGAGACTAGATGAACTGAATATTCACTTTGATGACTGCAGAGGACAGTCATATGACAACGGAGCGAACATGAAGGGCAAGAACAAAGGTGTTCAGGCAAGGTTATTAGAGAAGAACTGTCGTGCACTCTATGTTCCATGTGGGGTTCACACTCTGAATCTTGTTGTGGTTGATGCAGCTAAAGCTTCCACAGATGCAATCAGTTTCTTTGGCAACCTACAAAAATTGTACAACCTTTTTGCAGCAGCTACACAGAGATGGACAATCCTAAAGAAGCACGTGAACATAACACTCAAGTCTTGGAGTGAAAGGTAGAGGAGGTAGGGTCTTATCGCTTTCAGATTTGCACAGTAGTATGGTATGACATTCTTCATGCAGTTAACCATGTGAGCAAACTTCTGCAGTCTCCTACAATGCAGTCTGATGTGGCAGTTAACCTCCTCACAAAAAGAAAAGACTCACTCACCAGCTACAGAAACACAGGTTTTGTTGCAGCATAATCGTAGCTAGCGACATATGTGAGGAAATGAATGTGGAAGCTGTGCTGAAGGAGAAGAGGCTCAGATCCACAAAAAAGCACTTTGCTTACGAAGCTCCTGACGAACCATTTACAGAAGCCTTAAAGAAGCTGGAAGTAAAATTTTTCAATGTGGTGGTGGATTGTGCCATCGGGTAAATAAATGAGAGATTCAAAACATTAGATGATGTGAGGGACATATTTGGGGTTTCCCTAAACTTCACCACAATGAACAAGGAAGACTTGTCCTGCAAGTGTGAAAAGCTCTCTAAGATACTGAGTTCTGGAGCTGACTCTGACAATGATGGAAGAGAACTGGCCCTCGAAATTAAGAACTTGCCGACTTTACCTTCACACAACATGACTGCATTGGAGCTTCTCTCCTTCATTCATCAGAAGCAACTGGAGGAACTATACCCCAATACCCCAATCTCTGGGTTGCACTAATAATTGCCTGCACTCTACCTGTGACAGTACTCACAGTAGCGTCAGCCGAGAGGAGCTTCCCTAAGATGAAGCTAATCAAGAACTACCTCAGATCATCAATGGGGCAGGACGTTGGCAGGGAGATTTCATATGATGATGTTATTGATGATTTCGCCCAGAAAAAATCTAGGAGGCAAAAATTTTGAAGATACAAACTGTTCTGTATAACTGTTAGCTATTACACGATTGTATCGTAGAGTTAGTAATTGTTTGGTAGTTGATAATTGCATTATTTTTTTCTACATAGTTCTGTGTCATTTATTGTAAATAATGTATAAGCTAATTTTCAGGAATTTCATGAAAAGTATTTTTTTCTGTTTGTCTTCTGAAAGTACATATTTGTTGTTTTGGACATAAATGTTTCATTAAAATTGTTTCATAATTGTTTTTTTATTAACACAGCCATTTTTTGTATGTATCTGCTGAGGTGATGTAGTAAAGCGTGAGTTGGTGGATGGAGGGGTGGGGCCTCAAATGGGTATACTGCTTAGGGCCCCCTAATGGCTAGAAACGGCCCTGGCACGCCATCACTGAAAGTGTCTCCTTTCCTTACCCCTGGCTCCATTCTCTAATGCCTACTTCATTATCCTACGGACCAGGGTAAGAATAGCCACTGAATAAAAGTGGAAGCCATGATGTAGTACAACAAACAAACAAACAAACAAGGCAGAAGGGGTTTGCGTCGTGACAAAGACAAGCCGATTAGGAACAAATCTGACTTGACACTGAAAATAGTCAAAAGTATTTCAGATCAGAATTGCTAAGTCAAATTATCGAGTGTCACTAGATCCATCCTAAAAAGCTGAAAATCGCTAGATTCACGAGAAATGTTCTAAAATATTGGGACAAAAAGACATCCACGGAAACACAAGTGTAGGTGACATGAAGAAAAAGGGAAAGGGTAAGAAAAAGTATTTTACCTGGCCCAGTTCGCTAGTAACTCCAGCTTGGGCGTGTGAAGAGGACGTAAGAAGCCCACCCGCACACAAGTGAGAAATAGCCAGAGAGGAGGAATTCCTATTGGGTACTAGATAAAGTTCCAAGCTGACGCAAGTATAAAGTTCCAGATGTAAGAGCATTGAAGGCTTCTATAGTGTATCCGCAAGTAAAACAAACTGTTTCAGTTGTTGGTTGCCCAATTAAAGGAAAACTAATTTATTTGGAAACTGAGCCCCAAGGGCTTCAGTGTGAAGAAATAAGGTTAATTCATTGAGTGTGGTATTCTAAAAGAAAATTAAATCTCTGGTGCATAAAGTGTTAAAGTGTGAATAGACAAAATTCTCAACTGGTGTTGACATTGGTATGGGCTGTATGATGATAGCCCAATAGCGTGTTTCTAGATTATGGTAATGGGTACAAGTTATATGAAGTATTGCAATTTAATGCAGAAGGTTAATCAATTTTCGTCCTCAAAATTTATTTCATCGGTCTGTGTAAATTTATTAAGAAATTGTGTACACATCTAAAATTGGTTAACCTTGGTTTTGCTTCCGTCCGAACTATTCATTCTAACGAAGGTCAAGCTTGTCACTCCATCTTAGACCTACAGTTTAACGTGGAATCCGAACCACGCCCCACCAGCAGCACAGCGTCTTAACCACTAAGCTACCAAGGGTACCCATTTATCTACCAACCAGCCTGCCGTCACCGGGTCTCGATCCCGGGGCCGATGGATTCGTAGTCAGCGACGCTAAATATTACAACACCGAGGAATTGCCGGAATACTATTGTTAAGGAAGTTAAGTTTGGTATTGGATTCAAGTTGCTAAATCGTACAGTAGATGCTAATCATTAAGATTTTCCATTGTAACAAATTGGCTCATTATGTACCAACTAACTTGTGGATTGTGGGTATGTAATCATGTCATAAGGAAATGATTCCCAAATAAAGTTAAAAAAATTGGCAAGCTTGTGTAATATTTGAATCTTGTTAGTATTGAGGCTGTTTTGTCATATAAAGTTAAATTTATTAATATGGGTGTTTCATTAGCTTGGGGTAGCATTCGTGAGTCGCATCGGTAAATATTTAGCCGAACTCAAACCGGTAATTAATGACTAGAAGATATTTTTCTGGTAAATTTTGGTGGGCTTTGAAAGGATTTGACATCCATTTCTTGTTCGAATGAACAATTTTTAAGATATTTTCAGTTTTCATATTTGAAGAATCGCAAATTTAGAAAAGAAACGGGGGTCAAATTCCTTCAAAATACATCAAAATTAACCAGAAAAATATTTCTGGTGAGGGCACAACGTTACCTAACCTATTCTAATCAAACCTAACCAGACCTAACCTAATCACACCTAGGCAATACGAGTACATATGAACAAAAATTACTAACCTGAAAATCAAGTCTGGGGGTGGATATAAATCCGCAATCGCACGAAAAAAGTGAACTATTTCGATTAATGGACAGGATGATAAAACAATGAGAGGCCTAAGCTTTATAATTATTTGTAGCCTAGGTGGTGGTAATGTACGTTGACACTTATAATTAATTATTGCTTTGTAATCATTTGCACACTATATAAAACATAGTTTTCCACGTTATCTTTCGTAACGATTCAGAATATTATGTTGTCATGTTGGTTGCGGTTTGGTGTTGTAATGTTGGTGTTTGAGTTCAGCGGAATATTAACCGTCGCATCAGCTTTATGGGATCACAATTCTAGTTGATTAGAGCAACATAGTTACAAATTTGAAATTGAATGCGCAGGGGTATGTTGTCATATAGTTACGTAATGTTTTCTTCAAACTGATATTATTTCATTTAAAAATCTAAGCTTGCTTAATTTTCACTTAATTTTGTGCTAAATTCAAATATCTTCAGATATTCCACTTACCTATAATGTTTCTCTATAAATTACATTGCAATTTTTGTCATTCTTCTATATTATGTTTTTACTGATTAATTTATGTTTATGCTTTATTCTTTTATAAAATTTATTCCTCTATTTATTCTTTGTAATAACTTCTTACTATATAGAAGAACTTTTTTATTGTTGCATCACGGTCTCTTTTCTACTCTTTCCAAAATCAGGAAACTAACCCCCTCCCCCCTCAGATTTTCTCACTTCGAGCATTCCCACTCGTGGGCCGCGGATGGGAATGACATTAAGAATGAGAATGACAGTTTATCTCATTACAGTATTTGGAGCAGATAGTACATTAGACTGGATAAAATAATGTGAACGCTCTCAAACGTTCGAGAACTTATTCTTATTGAACAGAATGTCACATACCTGTTAAGGAAGAATTTAGGCGAAATTCAACATTTTGTAGTCTGTCCTGGATTTAATAAAAGAAATAGGCATTAGTCTTTGCATGTATAAAACAACTGAAAAATATAAGTGATTTAAACCAAAAGTAATTTGAACCTATAGTTGCTATCATGCGAGCTTCATGCCTGAATCACCCCAACAAAGAATCTATATCTGATTAAGGGCATATTATCCAGTGATGTGCATGCATATTTATGCTGGACTGGACTGCACTTTGCATATATATTCTATTTCCTTCCTCTAACTGGTCAACTCTTGGAAATAAATGAAACATGGTCCCTGATTGGGACCTAACATACACTTTACGGAGAGATGTATAGGCTCCGCCTCCGTAAGCAAGAACGTCTGTATAAGTGACAAACACTTTCAGACGCCATTCCGTTACTATTTCGTAATTAATACATTGCCTGTGCGTCCAAGTTAAGTGCAGAGACTGCTTTGAACTAACCTTATAGAGACAACCGAATACATAGTAAAATTTATACCCAGTAAAGCTAGGTTAAGCGACGTTGGGTCTGTTCAGCAGTTGGACGGGTGACCGTCGTCTGAGTTCTGAAGATGTAGCGAACCCTTATATGGTTCAGATCCCACGTAAAGTTGCAAATCTGTCACATGACCTTTGTCGTTACGGAGGTTAAGTGCCTCCAAAAACTATTATTATTATTATTATTAGTAGTAGTAGTAGTAGTAGTAGTATTTATTTTTAAGCTGTAGCTATTAAAATAATGCCCATTATATGATATAATCGTTCCTAAGAAATACTGACGTAACTGATGTCCCACCACTTCTCAGCGGATGTTGCCATGTTTGTTGAAGCAGCTTCGTAAAAATGCCTATTCGTTCGTGTTCTTATTGAAATTGTGATTACTATATAAAAATACTGAAGCTCTTTGTTTTTCTCAAGAATTAACAAAAATATGAAGGATGCAGTGGCGGATCTAGGGAGGAAGGCTGATGGGGCTCCAGCCTCCCCGCTCCCCCTATTGATAGAGACGTTCGCATTCCTATTGGTGTTTCCTGTCTCAATCAACCACATTCTCTCTGAGTAGTCGAGCGTGGCGGAAGTAAATATGACGTTTAGTACATATCATTTTAGGGTGGGTACATGTGTATACATTTCTATGGGTGGGTGTGCTGTGACTAGTGCCTGTGCCTGTGTTGTGACTAGTATTCACACAAACCAGTGCGATTGGCCTTGTTTTTTCCATTTTTTTTTTTATTTCTAACGGATAACAGTCGCTTTAGACGAGTCTACCGTTGTGTGTTGTCCTGGTGACTAAGTTTGACCGAGTGAGTTCGGAGTTGTCTCGTCTGTTTTGCTTGTAGATTACACAACTTAAGAGGCGTAAAAATATCATTTTCCACATTTAGTGCATGAAATGAGTAATGCGCTCTTAGTGATTCTTCGACATACCCTAGCCACGGTTCGAGATAGGATATGAATGAAGCTCTCGGCTATATTTGACAAACTGACGAAGTATCAACTTCAAAGTTGTCGAGAGTTGCGTGTACGCTTATGTGTGGCGGCCATCTTGAATCTGTCGCGGTAGCGTCCAGTCTATTGATATCACTTCTTGTATGGAGGTGATGCCAGAAAAAGCTGTTAACATTTTTGCCAACCAAAAAATCGGCGGATCCTCTTGAAGTGGAGAGAATTTGTTTGACGGTTTTATGAGATGAGACGATCTATTGGCACATTTTTTGCAATTCATTCCTCATCAGAATGATATAATTTATAGTAATTCCCTTTACAGTAATTTTACATTATTTCACAGATTTACATAATGACAGCACGCTAAAGATTGGCAGTCGTAAGTGTAATTTTAGTTATTTTGTTAACAAACAAGTCATCTTTTTCTTGGGTTTGGTTGGACAGTAAGCTGAAAATTGGCTGTTCGTTATTTCTATTGTGAAGTAAGTGTTTTTGGATTCGGTTCAACATTAAAAGGATTCTAGATTAGCCTCTCTTCTAATAAACTAGTAATCATTTAACATTAAATTTATTACAGCGTGTTTCTGTGGGTTGGGTTGCATATTCTTTAGGTTCGGTTCATAACTACATCCCAACCCAACCAGCCCCCGAAAACAAAATTCCAAGAGCCACCACTGGGATGATGTCATGTTCGTCTTTGGTTACGAGCGCCGCAGCACGTTAGCAACGGCTCAACTTCAAAATTTTACGCATCACCTTTATTCCACTGTATGGTGAAATTTATGAAATGTCTGATTAAGTCATTGAATTATCTTTGACAAGGAAAATTTACCTTTATTGACAAGATAATTTTCTCAGCTTTGACTTGTGCTTCTCTCATTTCAAGAACCTACGAAAAAAAAATATTGAAAATTAAATGTGTATAGCGTTTAAAAACAAAATTATCACATATGAGTTGTGTGAGGCAAATATTAATGCAATATTTCATTAGGCATCGTGAACCTTGGAGACCTTCATTTTGGTTCTCTCTTTCTTATAAAGGGAGACATTTTTGCGAGCACCCGCCCTTGGCCCCTCCTTTCTAAAAAAAAAAGTCTCTTAAAGTTATTGATTTTCTATCACTCGCTATAAATATATTGTACCTCTAAAAATGAAAAAATATTTTAAATTTATATATATATATATATATATATATATATATATATATATAATATATATATATATAATTTATATATATATATATATATATAATATATATATATTATATATAATTTATATATATATATATATAATTATATATATATATATATATATATATATATTATATATATATATATATATACTGTATATATGTATAAATATATATATATATATATAAATATATAAATATATATATATTAAATAAATATATATATATATAAATATATATATATATAAATATAAATAAATATATAATATATATATATATATAAATATATAAATATAAATATATATAAATATAAATATATATATATATAAATAAATATATATATATAATATAAATATATAAATATAAATATATATATAAATTATAAATATATATATATAAAAATATATATATATAAAAAAATATATATATATATTATATATTATATATATATATATATATATATTACAGTATATATATATATATATATATATAATATATATATATATATATATATATATATGTTAACCCCTCCGTCTATGGCCCTGGGGTGGTTCGGATCGACGGGGGTTCTAGTTACGGAGGCAAGCAACGGATAGTTCTTCTTGATACTTTTCTTCTATAACTTTCTAATTCTTTTCTCTCGCTTTATGGGGTCGACACTCTGTTAATTCTTCTCTTTCTATAATACTCTGATACTTTCTCTTGGTACTAAAATTATCGACTTTATTAACTAAGTTCTTCTGAAGAGAGCACGGCTCGAAGGGGAAAATAAAAAGTTTCTCTTACTGTAATTTTCTTCTTAAAAATTTACAGGTAGTGGTCTGAATTTTACAGGGGTATAGGTTCGACCTCTTTCGACCATGGCTCAGGCCGGAATCTAAAAAAAAGTTAAGGAGGCAAGGGGCCTCTGCCCCCTCCCCGCAGCGAAGCTGCTAACAAGGGAGTCTTAGCAGTGACCAAAGCAGAGAGCCGTAATGAAGTGTCGTTCATTTTACAAATACATGTATAATATAAGCCTGAATGTTGGGGGATAGCAGTTGGAGGTTAAGTTTCCCCCCTTTTAAACACGATCAGATGTTTGAAAGATTCCAAATAAAAATTTAAAAAAAAAATAATAAAAACTAATCTTATTTTTTTTTGCCGAATCTTCATTTCTGAAGGCGATATCATTTCATAGTAGTACATAAGTACAATTGAAGTACAAGACTGAGTACATTTTCGTTTGGGTTTATTACAATTATGATTGCGATTATGGATTACTTCCCATTCGCTTATGATTGTCCCTTAGTTCTATTAAAGTACATTCTTACATTATATATAAAGTCATTACATTCAATTATAGTTTCATTGAAGTACATTACGTCGTTTACCATTCTTACAGTGTTTTTATATATTTATATATGGTTATAATATATGGTTATTAGTACAACACAAGTACATGAGACATGACAAGATAATTTATATACAACATAATATGTTATATTACATTATAATATCTTATAAATTTGGATCAGAGCGAAAGATGTTGTTTATCTTAGAAACGTTCAATTCTGCTGTGATTCGCGAATTCGACCCCTTACCTACCCAAGCATTTATGAATATCTTGTGAGGGGTGAGCGCACTTAAAATAAAAAAATAAAAAAATACATGTGGACGTATTTTACATGTAAGTAACAGAATAGGTTGTGTGCGTAATATAGACGTGCGTAAAATATGGACTGAAAGGTTGATAGGTATCAGTAGACAATAGGTAGGAAACAACATAAATAATGATGTATAGAGAATGAAGTTTTTTCTTTTTTATTATTATTATTATTATTATTATTATTATTATTATTATTATTATTATTAAGAAATTTACCATACATTCAATACGGAAGATGTCCAACTACTAAACACGTGATTCAGTGTTCAAGGTATGGAAAACGTGAAGAGAATTAAGTTACTTTATGACGTCATAGTTATTCACATTATGTCATACGTACAGTATAACTGTAAGTCATTATTTGGGAGGACCTAAAAGAAACGAATTAAAGACAGAGTGGGTATCAAGGACTAAGAAGCACAACTACGGGTTCCAATCCTCTTATATGCAATGTGTATGTATAATCTAGGGTCGAGGGTGAGATGCAAGACAATCATAATTAATTATAATAACTTCTATAACAAATGGAAAGTGGATACGACTAAACCATAGATATGGTAGATCGTAGGGTTGTGACACGAACAAAAAATAGGAAGCTACAAGTAAAATTATTATCCAAACTCGCGTTAAGCGATTTTGGTTCTTATGTAAAAATGAATATTGATTATTCATTTCATTTTTACATTGCTCTCCCCTTTAAAAAAATGATATTTATACAATAATCTAATAGGGTACCATTAATACAATACAAATGAGAAAATAACATCCTAACTACTTCAAGTTAGATGACGAATTTTTCTTTACATTACAAATTTTTATACAGAACAAGTGAGTTATTATATAATATAAAAAATTCAAAGATTAATACTTTAATTTAGACAAACATTTAAGTTAGACAAACAATGATATGGTTAAAAAAAAAATTTCAGAATTTTATTTTTCTGTGGGATAAATTATGTACATAATGAATAGAGTAGATAAAAGGGAGAACGTACACCGTACAATCTATAAGCTAATTTTTATTGACTATTGTAGGTAAAAAATCGAATTACGTAATGGATGATGTATAGACCTGTGGTCTAGTGTGTATTTGTGTGTATTAGATACAAAGTATGTATCTTATAACTTTGAGGGACAGATTAGCTGAGAGGATTTTTAAATTAACTGAATAAACGCCTGAGCAAAAATGTATATATAGTAAGCAAAAATGCGTAGGACTATATAAATAGCATAGTTAGCACTTACACGCTATGAAATAGTTTATTGTGACATCCAATGATTTTAGCATAAGGTTTGTATATATATATATTATATAATATATTATATAATATATATATATATATTAGGGTGTCACTTAAATGCAAAGTTTGAAATGTTCATGCTGACACCCCGCGAATCTATTCCATTGGTAAAAAAAAACATGGTGACTGAAAAATCTTTTATTTGAATAACTATAAAAGGTCGCCCCCGCCTTCCAAAGTTTAATGCTTGCGCGGCGTCTCCATAATCGTTCATTAGATATCTATATATCTCTATATATGTGTGTGTGTGTATCTGTGTGTGTCTGAATATCTGAGAAATAAAGTGAACAATACTTAACGATTCACCGTTTCTCATTTCAGCTACGTGATTTCTGGTGATGGAAACCCGGAAGTGTATATACCTATTAGGGGCAGCGGTTGATGAGGTGAAAGGATGCAAGCTTCCTTCCTACAGGCAAGCATTCGGTTACTTCCTTTACCTTCACCATGAAAAGAAATGACAATACGTGACGCGTTGAGGAAGTCACTTCGAGCAGTGATGTCCTTCTGGGAGAAAGCTCACATTCCAACCAGACTCGAGACACACTGCGTCAGCAAACTGGATAAAGTCTTCGAAGAGTGGAAAGGACTCAAAAAACACCTCAAGGACGAGCGATTCACACAAGACGAAAGAAAAAGAATTCATTGAACGCCTCGATCGTCTCTTTGACATCGCCCACGCTGATTGTGAGAAATTGGTCAAGTACCCAGAGGATTGGGAGTTCTTTCAGCAGCAGCGCCAGAAAGGACGTCCAGGTTCAATGGCAGGTTTGGACATGACCCATCAGCGCCAAGTCAAAGATTGTACTCGACGTCGGGAGGAAGAGGAGAAACGAAGAAAGCGATCAGCAGCTGAAATGGAGGCAGTATCCAACGAAGCGGTTTTGGAGTCCTCATCCTCCAGCTCAGATGATAGCGAAGAAAAAGGAGCATGTGGTGGTTCGTTAGCGTCTAAACAAAGAGCAACGAAAAACATCATGACATCGGAATTGGCGGCAGCGCTTGATCGCACGCAACTCTCGTCAAGAAAGGCCACATATCTGCTGTTTGAGGCAGCTTCCAGCTTAGGGCATGATGCTAGCGACTACAACATCAATCATGGATCCATTCATCGTCAGCGTGAAAAATTCCGTACCCTTAAGGCTCGGCAACTGAAGAGCGAGTTCCAAGGCAATAGTCCGTTGACTGTTCACTGGGACGGAAAACTCATGCAAGATCTGACGTCACGAGAATATGTTGACCGCTTACCTATTCTTGTATCTGGCTCCGGGACAGAGCAGCTCCTCGGGGTGCCAAAACTTCTGTCAGGAACCGCGCTGGCACAAACAAATGCCATCATAGATTGCCTGAATGAATGGGGAGTGACCGATCATGTCAAATCTGTGTTTCGACACAACCGCGACAAACACAGGCCACCGTGGAGGAACTTGTGTTCTTCTGGAAGAAAAAGTTGAACGTGACCTGTTACACTGCGCGTGCAGACACCATGTACTGGAGTTGGTGCTACAGGCGGCATTCGCAGCATCGCTAGATTCAGTATCTACCGGTCCAGAAATTCTGCTTTTCAAGCGCTTCCATGATTATTGGACCCGCATTGACCAGCAACAGTTCCAAACTGCGGACTCAGATGCGTTCACCAAAGCAGCTATTTTTAAGCATAGAACGGAGCTCATTGAGTTTGCAAAATCACAAGCACTTCAAGTTCGTGATGACTATCAGGAATTCCTCGATCTTTCCGTCATCTTTCTTGGAGTTCCATACAAGGGACTAAACTTCCGCGCCCCTGGTGCTATGCACCGGGCGAGATGGATGGCTAAGGGGCTCTATGCCATCAAGATCTGGCTCTTCCGAAGACAGTTTAAACTGAACGAACACTGAGGAAAGCGGAATTCGAGATATCTGCCTCTTTTCTGTTCTAGTTTACATGAAAGCGTGGGCAACAGCTCATCTGTCCATCGAAGCTCCGCTGAATGATTGGGAATTGATGAGGACGCTCCTTCGATACCCGCACAAGAAGATCTCTGATGGTACCACCAAGAAGCTGTCTGCGCACCTGTGGTACCATTCGGAGGAGGCAGTGGGTCTGGCGTTCTTTGATGAGAGGATATCGATGGAAGTGAAGTGCAGCATGGTTGCAGCGTTAGATCAAGAAGCCCCTCACATGCCGCCAAAACGACCTTTGGTTCTTGATACTATGTTCCTCAGTGACAGCAAAGGACTGGAGCAACTGATCACAAAGAACACCCGAGGATTCTTCTCAAAACTTCAGTTGCCAGATTGCTTTCTGCTCCACCATCCCAGTTCATGGACGTCAAACTCTGAATACGTGCAAGCTCGGGATGTGGTCTCCAAACTTGCAGTGGTGAACGACAGAGCAGAACGGGCCGTGACTCTGGTGAAGGAGCTGAACGGAAAGTTGACAGTGAAAGAAGAACAGCTCCAGTTCCTCGTTCAAGTTGTCACTGACCACAGAAAGCAACACCCAGCTCCGAACAAATCAGCATTAGTGAGGACGCGAAAGAACTAATCACTGATCAGCTTATGAGCACCAATTATTCTGCTACTGTATATGTATTTTATTTCTCAAAGTTTTGCTTTTGTTGCTTCTCCATTTTGTACCATTATTCGCCAAATTATGTCTTCTATTTTGATTATATAATAAACTGTTTGTATTCTTTGCGTTTTTAAGTGTCTTACTTTCGTTATTTCACCAAATTGCCTTGTTTTCTATTATCTGGTTCGGCCCAAGCTGTGAACACTGAACAGCTTGTTGACGTCAACAAATGGGTCTTGTTTTCAGTGACGAGGGCGACCTTTAAATGATGACCAATCAGGACCAAATTTCTCTTCCGTATGTTTTACACCAAATGGAACAATTTTAGGGGGTGTCATAGGAAAATATCCATCGTTTAATTTTCCCCCTATTACCTAGTGACACCCTAATATATATATATATAGTGCGCATACATGCGTGTGTATGTGTAGGGATTTGGGAGGTTTTTGAATTAACAAAGTTTAAAAATAATGTATAATAATTTAAGATGGGTTTAGGGTTATAAAATCTTTTGAGTCAATTATTGTTGTTATTATTATTATTATCATTATTATTATTATTATTATTATAAAATCCTTTAAGTTCAAGGTAGTATTTAAGTATTTAATTAAATCAGTTACACGTATTAAGGTAATAAAAAGAAATGTACTTAGAGGACCCTACAAGTAATGAAAGTAAATCTCACGGTTTTAAAAACTGAATTTTGACACACAATTAATTTCGACTACTAAAATTCATAGCCATATACTGTAGTAGTATGTCAATTTGACTATAATTTTCGTTTGATACCTTACAAATGGTACAATAACAATTTAAGGACAGTTACTCACGATTAATTGAACAAAAGAAAAATAAAAATACAAATTAAAAAGAGATCAATTATGCATTTTAATGAGCTAACATAATTTTATAATATTCTTAAAAATAAAAGTAAATCGAACCATAGATGAATTTCGACCAAGAATAAAAAAGTTATTGAAATGGAAGGAAAGCATTTCGAACAATCTTTTCTTTTAATAATTTCAATTAAATTTTACATTAAAAATTATTTTTATATAATAAAAAAAATATTAAAAAGGTTTAATAATTTTTGCATGTTAAGTAAAAAAATTATACTCTTTCGTTAAATGTTGATAGAATTTGAATTATTTGATATTTTGGTCTGAAAACTTGTTTGCATATGATAAATACATATGTTTTATTGTGTAGAAGTTTTATTAAATTAAATGACAAAAAAGAACAAACAACTGAAATTTAGGGTATGTGCGATCATACGGGGGAATTGAGTGACTAAGCAGGGGGTATAAGTTTGAAATTGACAATACGTCTTTCGTGAGCACTTTGCTCTTTAAAAAAAAGATTGCTTGTCACACTACTTAAAAATTAAAAAAGTTCAACAAACGGAGGGACGGCATGTTCCTCATATACATTACAATAATTACCAAAATCGTTACAACCTTTGTAAAAACGGTTTTGTTACAAATAATGAATTACATAACTATATATTTATATACGCAAAACTGGCATGAAAAGAAAAGACAAATCGGTCAATTTCCTTCTCACAAACAAAAAAAAAGGTTAAACTAAAGACGCAACCCGGTCAATTCAGGTTGAATTAAATTCTCTTTTACAACAAAAAAAAGGTTGAATTAAATTCTTAAATTACATTTTCTTAAATTAAATTCTCTTAAATTACAAAGAAAAAGTTGAATTCAATTGACTGCATTGAAATGACTTGGGACTTAAACTCTGACTTGGAACTTAAACTCTGACTTGGAACTTAAACTCTGACTTGAACTCTGTCAAGTATTCTGAACCTAACTTGAACTCTATCAAGTATTCTGAACCTAACTTGAACTCTATCAAGTATTCTGAACCTAACTTGAACTCTATCAAGTATTCTGAACCTAACTTGAACTCTATCAAGTATTCTGAAACTGTCTGACTTGAACGCTTGTCAAGTATTCTGAAACTGTCTGACTTGAACGCTTGTCAAGTATTCTGAAACTGTCTGACTTGAACGCTTGTCAAGTATTTCTATAAATCTCTGGGGCGGTTGTCCGTCTTGGCGCAACCTTCTGACTTGACCTCTTATCAAGTATTCTGAAACTAACTTGAACCCTTATCAAGTATTTTGAAACTGTAACTTGAAATTAACTGAAAATGGAAAATGACTGCACTTGATCTCTATCAAGTGGAGACGATTAACCTCTGTTTTGGTTGACCCTCTTGGTGCAACCGACTTACTTGAAATGCAATCAAGTATCTCTATAACTTAAACTGTCTAACTTGAAATTAACTGAAAATGGAAAATGACTGCACTTGATCTCTATCAAGTGGAGACGATTAACCTCTGTTTTGGTTGACCCTCTTGGTGCAACCTTCTGACTTCAAAAACTGACTTCAAAAATGACTTTAAAAATGACTTCAAAAAATGACTTCAAAAAATGACTTCAAGTATCTCTCTAAATCTGTAAACGCTCTGTAAACTCTCTGTAAACTCTCTGTAAACTCTCTCTCTTTCTTAATTTGCAAGTCAATTCAATTCAATAATTTGAAAAAAATTTGCAAACAAAAAACAAAAAAATTTAAACAATATTTCATTCTAATGTACACGAAGGTACGATACTATTATGTTTGATACATAAAATAAAATTATTATATACTGAATATAATAGTGAAAATAACTGAAATTCACTCTCTGAAATTAACTCTCTTGAAATTAACTCTCTTTGAAATTAACTCTCTTTGAAATTAACTCTCTGTTACAATTAACTCTCTGTTACAATTAACTCTCTGTTACAATTAACTCTCTATGACAATTAACTCTCTATGACAATTAACTCTCTAAGACAATTAACTCTATGACAATTAACTCTATGACAATTAACTTCTGTGAAAATTACTGTTTCACTACGAAAAATGTATCACTGGTGTCTGAAGTGTTCACTGTGTTTTGTGTTAATTCTGGTTTGATACTCATTATTAACTGTTAATAATACTGACTTTTCAAGTGTTTATAAATTACTTAAGAAAACAAAATGTACTTAACAAAAATTTCTATGGGGAAATCCTTGAGACGTGTCCTGAAGACGTCTTGCTGGCTACTTCTTCTTGGATGAAACTAGGCGTGGAGAACTTGGAGTCGTGACACACCGGTTCAAGGTTTGGATGTTACGAACTAGAAGTCGTGATACGCCGGTCAACTGGTTTTATCCTGATGCAGGGTAATTTCTATTATTGGCCAAAGAGTGGCCTCTTCTTAAAATCTTCTTGTTAAAATCTTCTTGTTAAAATCTTCTTGTTAAAATCTTCTTGTTAAAATAATCTTCTTGTTAAAATAATCTTCTTGTTAAAATAATCTTCTTCTTAAAATAATGTTAAGATCCTGGTAAAGGGTCGCCACTCTGTTAACCCCTCCGTCTATGGCCCTGGGGTGGTTCGGATCGACGGGGGTTCTAGTTACGGAGGCAAGCAACGGATAGTTCTTCTTGATACTTTTCTTCTATAACTTTCTAATTCTTTTCTCTCGCTTTATGGGGTCGACACTCTGTTAATTCTTCTCTTTCTATAATACTCTGATACTTTCTCTTGGTACTAAAATTATCGACTTTATTAACTAAGTTCTTCTGAAGAGAGCATGGCTCGAAGGGGAAAATAAAAAGTTTCTCTTACTGTAATTTTCTTCTTAAAAATTTACAGGTAGTGGTCTGAATTTTACAGGGGTATAGGTTCGACCTCTTTCGACCATGGCTCAGGCCGGAATCTAAAAAAAAGTTAAGGAGGCAAGGGGCCTCTGCCCTCCCCGCAGCGAAGCTGCTAACAAGGAGTCTTAGCAGTGACCAAAGCAGAGAGCCGTAATGAAGTGTCGTTCATTTTACAATACATGTATAATATAAGCCTGAATGTTGGGGGATAGCAGTTGAGGTTAAGTTTCCCCCCTTTTAAACACGATCAGATGTTTGAAAGATTCCAAATAAAAATTTTAAAAAAAAATAATAAAACTAATCTTATTTTTTTGCCGAATCTTCATTTCTGAAGGCGATATCATTTCATAGTGTACATAAGTACAATTGAAGTACAAGACTGAGTACATTTTCGTTTGGGTTTATTATAATTATGATTGCGATTATGGATTCTTCCCATTCGCTTATGATTGTCCCTTACGTTCTATTAAAGTACATTCTTACATTATATATAAAGTCATTACATTCAATTATAGTTTCATTGAAGTACATTACGTCGTTACCATTCTTACAGTGTTTTTATATATTTATATATGGTTATAATATATGGTTATTAGTACAACACAAGTACATGAGACATGACAAGATAATTTATATACAACATAATATGTTATATACATTATAATATCTTATAAATTTGGATCAGAGCGAAAGATGTTGTTTATCTTAGAAACGTTCAATTCTGCTGTGATTCGCGAATTCGACCCTTACCTACCCAGCATTTATGAATATCTTGTGAGGGGTGAGCGCACTTAAAATAAAAAAATAAAAATACATGTGGACGTATTTACATGTAAGTAACAGAATAGGTTGTGTGCGTAATATAGACGTGCGTAAAATATGGACTGAAAGGTTGATAGGTATCAGTAGACAATAGGTAGGAAACAACATAAATAATGATGTATAGAGAATGAAGTTTTTTCTTTTTTATTATTATTATTATTATTATTATATTATTATTATTATTAAGGAATTTACCATACATTCAATACGAAGATGTCCAACTACTAAACACGTATTCAGTGTTCAAGGTATGGAAAACGTGAAGAGAATTAAGTTACTTTATGACGTCATAGTTATTCACATTATGTCATACGTACAGTATAACTGTAAGTCATTATTGGAGGACCTAAAGAAACGAATTAAAGACAGAGTGGGTATCAAGGACTAAGAAGCACAACTACGGGTTCCAATCCTCTTATATGCAATGTGTATGTATAATCTAGGGTCAAGGTGAGATGCAAGACATCATAATTAATTATAATAACTTCTATACAAATGGAAAGTGGATACGACTAAACC